>JBBPUI010000910.1:0-13942 GCA_038094615.1 Heimioporus aff. retisporus | reverse complement strand
AGCCTTTCGGCCATCGCTGCGGACTGGGGATGTATAATCTCGATATTGCCATTGTTCCATTGATTGGGTTTAGTGATATCAATCGGGGCAACATTTTGCTTTGGAATACGTCGCTTCCGTGGCTATATGGACCAAGAAAGCAGCCCGGGTCGAAGTTGAGTGAACCCAGACAATGGTTGCAAGCATCAAAAACTCACAAACACTTGATCGGCGTGATTTGGACACATCCATTTCTTCCCGAAGGAAGGGATAGACGTAAGAGGAGGATCAAGGCAACCAAGGTGGAAATGGAGATTACAGTAATCGCATGAAACGATCGGCCTTCCACTTTCCGGTGTCAAACTGGACGCCGACCTACGCGGATGTCTTTTTGATGGGGCGCATCCAGTAAGACCAGTCGATAGCGCTGATGTGCCACACCTAAAACATAAAACCGGGACGCCACTCCGATCCTTTAATCGATATGGATCACGGTCTTCGAGCTGACCGTGACGACTGCGAGACATGGTTGGTTGAGTAAAAGAGGTAAATAGTTGACTTACTTTAAGCGGGGTTGCTTCAGTTCCGAACTATCCACATAAGTTCCATTGGTGCCAGTGGCAACTAAGAACAATAAAGTGAGAGAAGTAGGCTGAAAATGCTTTCACACTAACCGTCCTTGAAGAACCCTCTAATATCCTCCGGAAGCTGGAATTCCTTAGGAATGTTTGTCTGGACAAAATGGATGAGAGGAGACATGAACGATGGAGCAGGCTTCGGTGGCGGGTTCTATGACATGGGCGTCATAAGTCATATACACAAGAGACGCGCGCCATAGCAACATACTCTGCGAATAATACAGCTCGGACAAAACCATTTTTCGCCATCAGAAAGGTCGACTGCTTCCATAGGAGGGTCTAGACACCAGAGGTGGAATGCTCGGGGACAGCTATCACAGTAGACAAGCGCCCCCAAGGATCGGCATGACGAACAATGATCCTCGTTTAACTAGGCGTGAGGACCAAAAAATGTGAGGCCACACATCAACGACGTCCTCGAAGAGCACGCACCAGGCCTAATGAAGGTTCAGGAGAGAGGGAGATCACTCCAACAGGCTCCTCCTTGACCCTGACGCCGCGGTCTACCTCCTTTCCCTTGCCCTTGTCTTTTCTCGTCGATCCTGCCCTCTCACCGACGACTGGCGGGACAAAATCTTCACATCCAGGAAGGGAATTCGCACGAGACAACGAGATTGAAGGGTCATCTGATTCGGGTTGTACCGGGAATGAGTCGGAATCTGGGGCAGGTGGCATGCTGGGTTGGCCAGAAGGGGGTGCGTCTGGTGGAGCTGGATCGGAAGCGGGAAGAGAGAGAGCGAGGCTGCTGAGAGCACCACCATTGTTCAAATGTCTGGCGCTGGCCCTTTGAGCACGCCCGTTTGCAATCCTGGATGGGCAGAGTAGCGGGACAACAGCCCGCAAAACGAGAAGGTACGGGGGTGATGCATCGACAAGGGTTTGGGTTGAGATACGGCGGGAAAGCAGTCAGAGAAAGTCCCAGCGGTGTTAAAAAGAGACACAAACATACCCTTTGTCGACCCGGGCCCGTTTTCGACGAGGGCCGTCGAGCTCCGAGACGCTGAGAGCACTGGTCATGAGGCCCGAGTAGGTAGAGCCTGGATCTGATGTAGGGAGATAGGATACGAAAGCGGACGGTTTCTTTGGGTCCCGCTTCTGTGCAGCCTGCTGGACGGAAAGCGGGGAAGGTGGACCTGGCAATATTTCAGTGGAAAGGGAGGGATCCGAGAGGCCCTCGGGGTGGGGCGGTTGCAAGACAGGAACACCTTGCAACAAGTAAGCCGGAACTGAGTCCGCCATGGAAGTCATGGTTCAAGGACAAGAAAACGACCAAGTGGGACGGCCCAAACGTTTGGACGACCTGGGGACCACCGAGAGCGCCGTCCTAGCGCGCAATGAGCGTCGTGAGCGGGGTGAATGTGGACCGGTACTGGCGGTGCTCACACTGCAGACCCAAACGAGTCCCGCGTTGGTGACAAGCGACGTTGCCGCCGCAACGTCTCATCGACAACATTTTTTACAACGTTCTACAGCGACGTACCCGTGCTAAATAGCCGTGCTAGTTACTACCATTCGACCCACCCCCCTGCGCTCGCAGCAATCAGGACACCTCCAATTGCCATCCTGAAAAATCAAACATTGGGGTTTGACCCAGTCTGCAATCAGACATCATCAATCAGCAGATCGTCCATGTCCTCGCGGACAACGCAGTCACTGGGGCGAAGCCTGAACGAACCTCGTTGAACGGAAAGGGCACGGATCAAACCCTGTACCCTCGTACAATAACAAGATACTCACAGTGGACCCCATCACGGAGGAATACCCAACGACCCGTCAGAACTACAGCTGTCATCACCGCAAGGCGTTTCGGGAGGATTACAGCGCCGGGACCTCGGAAGTAATGCCTCGGCTCTCTTCCGAGACTGCACGGCGAGCCGCCTATGCGGTCGTTTTGCTCGATGGACATCCCAGTCTTGTTCTTCGATCATTACCGGTTGTCGGGGATTTACCGTGCACACCTGACACACGATTTTCCGTCTTGCCTGTAGTATATCGGAGGGACTGGGAACGAAACGTAAGACTCGACGCCACCCACGCGAACCCAGGGACGCACCTGACTGGTTCGTTCTGGCGATAGTGATCAAGCATTGAGCTCGCCACCGAGGATAACGACGCAGGAGGTGAAAGCGCTTCTTGTCGTAAAAAAGCTAACCGGACCTCAGTTGCAATTACATACACTGACCCAACTTGCAATCGTTTCGGCCGGGGATAAAATGTTGGAGGTCCACTGGTCTCCCAATACTGGCGAGAGATATTATCATGAACGGCAGACAGCTTGCTTACATGCACCTACCTGTAGCGTCGAGAATGTACATAGAGGCCATTGAAAGTTCGTTTCCAGATTGTCCGACGCTCTCTATCGCGGGAAGCAATTTATTACGGATCCATGTGACCTGACGTTTCGCGTATTTGCGAGTCGATTGTTGCATATTTTCTACCGCCTTGTCAAAGACTTCCTGGGAACCACTGGGTAACGAGAGAAGCTCGCGAAATTCCTTGAACCCTATCCACAAATATAGCGTGAGGCATTGATACGAGGATTTCACTTACCTATGCACTGGTAGATGCCTAGCGTATAATCCGGTTCGGTCGTGAAAGAATTCGACTCTTCGTCTACGTCAGTCGAAGATCCCTTGCTTGCAGTGTGAGACGAAGTAAAAGTCTGTTGCAAAGACCGTATTTCGTCAAGAAGACCAAGCTGTACAAAACGAAAGTCGGGTCACAACAAAATGTACCAAGATAGCTTGCATACCCGGATCATTTCGTCTACTCTCTCGTCCAAACGAGGATTTAGCGCCGAAGGTTGCGCGTAGAGCCAGAAACAAAGTGTCCGATACCTTTCCAAGGTTTCAGGTCGCTGGAAGACCGACAAGCGATATACTCACCGAGGAGCCAGCGCGGTCTCTGACTGCTCGCTTATAATCTCACTCGGCGTTCTATTCGTCTCTTTCATGATTTGTAGACTGCGCAAGACCTTGCGAGTATCTCTCCAGTGCCACCGAGACGCCACCGGGCGATCCAAAGCTTGGAGCAGTTCATGCAAAGAGAGAGCAACTTCCGGATGAGTAACCGCGTCCGGTGGTGATTCCGGGAGCGCCGTCCACAAGTCGAGCAGGTTAGGTGCCAGTTGCGAAACGGAGCGCTGCAAAGAAGCGGAAATCGGAGAACAAGAGGCGGTGGTGACTCCAGGTGGCATAGAGTTCAAGTTTTTATTGGCCAGTCGATTAGGGAAGAGCAGATGCTGGATCCAGTAGGACGTTCCACCGACGACGATAGGTATTTGGTTCATGTCATGTGTTTCTTCAATCTGTCATGCGGTAACGCAGGAAATCAGACATATTTTTTGAATGCACAGGCTGGGAACTGACCGCTTGAATGGCATCATGAACCTATTGACCAACAACGTACTGGTCGCCCGGCTGCTTGAAGTCCATAAGAAGGTGATCCACGCCCATACGTTCCGCATGGGGAATCTTATTAGTGATGACGTCCATACCGGTGTAGATCTGCATGGAGTCGGCGTTGATGATGCGCGCTCCACGCCATGGGTGACCATCCTGACAGATTTCTTGGCAAAGCATGAGAGCAAGCTCTACACCTAACTTGGATTTCCCAGCTCCAGTCGTCCCGCAAATGGCGATCAAGGGCTTCAAAGACGTCATCCTCGAGGTCATTGCTAGAGTCGGAGAGACCTTGATTGACCCTTGTTTGGCAACGTCCGGGAACAACACGCTCTGCAAATAGAAACAAAATCATTAGCCAGAGGCTTTGGCAGGCAACGCTTCAAAGGCTGTTTGTATACCAGTTAGCCTTGACGAAGTCACGGTGTTGTGTTGCTTATGTAAATTGGTCAGGTTCAAAATACCGAAGTCTGTCACAATCAGCCATGTCCTCTTCCATTTGCTCAAGAGTAGCTCGGGTGTCTCTTTCAAACTTGAGGCCAGCATTGGGCTCGTTACACAATGTGAGCTCTCTGGAGAGACATACGGTGACGAATGCACTCACCCGTGACTTAGCAAAAACGAGTCGGACGAGGTCAAGGCTCGGGATATGGCGGCACGTCTGGACGCGGACACAAAGGCCAGAAAGCACGTTCCGGGAACGGGAAGCCCAAAGCGGGATTTGAAGGTGGTCAAACGACAATACTCAAGAAGTTCCCCAAGCGAGGTTTTGTCAACCCGTAAGCGCATCGGCTTTGCCTCTTCTTTGTGGTGAACGTTGCATGCAGAAACCGCAAAACTTATGCTGCAGTGAACTTGGACCGCCTTCAACAGTGGATAGATCAGGGGCGTTTGCACTCAACGCCAGACAAACCTATTACGGCAAGGGAGCTATTGTTGAGCGGTTGTGTCCATAACGTCCACCATGGCATCAAGCTTTTGGGTAACGTCTGTGCCTTCCCTACTAAATGTTTCTTACACTCATAATACGGTTTGCAGGGTGCGGAATTCTTAAAGTCCGCCGTGCACATCACCCCGTCTCGCGCATCAAAGAGTGCTATTAAAGCCATAGAGGCCAGCGGTGGCAGTGTATTCTGCCAGTACTATAATTCTCTCGCCTTGCGCGACTGCATCAAGGGTCGGACAGATCGTGTCTCTGCGGCCCCAACCCGTCGCAACGATATCAGTGCGTTCTTTGCGTTACCCAGCACTCAGCATTTCACATGTAATCTAGTTTGGTATACCCAATGGCGAAATCGAGGCTTCCTTGCCCCACAAGCAATGGAGAAATGCCCCTTGTGTCGGAACGCTGGAAGGAGTTGTCGAAGCAACTTCTTACCTTCAAAACGCAGAGCTTTTCGAAAAAACCTGTTACTCGACCGACGGAGTAGTCAATCTCACCAGTATATTACAAATCTGTTGTAGGTTCTACCTCCGTCCTGTCGGACGATATACTACGACCGCGTGACGGTGAGCGAGAGTTGGAAGGACTTCTAGAAACGTATCGCCCATTGGCAGAAGGTGCTGGTGAATGGTCCCTCTCGCTGAGAGAGCTCCTTGACCTGGAAGGGCTACTACCGCGACTGCCTCCGTCCTCGCTGTTACCTTCCATTGCATCCAATAACCGACTCTTGCGGGGCCCGATATCACTATTCTCTTCTAGCGTTTGCCGCTTCGCTATTCGGGGGAGAATGATGTCGCAGACCCTCTCTTCGGTGAGCAGGCAGTAAATAAACTCATCGAAATACATCAGCGAGTACCCAGCTAAAATGCGTCAGCGATATATATGGAGTGGTTTAAAAATAAAACTGCACCCATGTCTCGATACCGCAGTTTTCTGTAATCTTTCATGAGTGGTTCAAGCACCTCGTATACCTTTACAGCACGAAACGTCATTCGGATGTACATTGCTGCGAGTGCTCTCATATATCTAATGAAATATGTTGTGTTGAATATGCTTCGGAGGATCAAAAAAACCAGCTCACTTGAACTCATCAGCCCGAAGATACTCGATAAGAATCTCTTTCTCGGGTTGAATTTGCAAGAGTTTCAGAAGCAAGCAGAGAAATTCGGTGGGCCGTTGGTTGCCGTAGACTCCCCCAATGCAGCGGAGCTCGATGGTCTTGTCGATGAGAGACTCGGCTGCGTAGATCAGTAACAAACTCATCGCACGTCATACCAGCAAACGAACCTGTCAGTGCAAAACAGTGCTCCTTCCAATATGTCGACTCCCATATCCGGTTTCGAATGACGGTCTCGACTAGAAACTACGCGAGTGAGACGGATCACAACCAAAAAGTGAATAAAGTCCTGTGGGCTCTGGCCGTGAATGGCCAACGCGCCTTTTACCGTCGTGTTCGCCATGGAGGCTCGAGCAGGGTTCGCAATGGATAGCGTGTCCCGGACATACCGTGATTATGTAAGTGATCTCGTCGAAACGACCATGTCGGTCATTCTGGTAACGGGCTCGTATGACCACGAAATCAGATTCTGGGAGGCTTGGAGTGGTATATGCTCCCGTACTATCGCAAGGTCAGGGGAATCCGGCGTGAGCACCGTCTTTTCATTCACGGAGCAGCTCATTCTCAGCGTGCTTTGACGTTAGCAAGTGAATCGTCTCGCTATCTCCCCCGAGTAACGTATCTCTTTTCTCCGTTTAACGATGCGTTTCGTTCACGTTCACGCTCTTAGCAAACGTTTGTTGGCCGCGGCAATCCACAAGAAAGTCTTCATTTACGAAATTGCGAGCACGTCTTCCACCCCGGTTGGTATCTTCCGCTTTGGCTGCTCCGTGCACTGAAGTATGCGCATCGGTAGTGACCTGTCTCGATGCTCACGCCAATAATGTTACTTCCGTCTCCTTCCACAGCGAAGGGAAATGGTTAATTACCGGCAGCGAAGATGGTACCATCAGGATATGGGATTTCAGGTATACATCCACTTCCGAGTTTTGATTCCGGGCCCTCATCTATCGTCTTAGGAGCACGCAAGTGCACCGCACGTATGATAATGGCGCTCCCGGTAGCTTCTCCCACGTGTTCTTGTGAGATCCCGCTGACAACGTGTTCAGTCAATGATGTCTGCGTCCATCCTAATCAAGGGGAGCTCGTCTCCTGCGATCAGGCCGGATGGATTAAACAGTGGGACCTGTCTGAAAATCTATGTTCGCACGAACTGGTGTGCCAAATTTATTTATTCTCATTTTCTTCTATTTCTTGATGTACGGATCCAAGACCCCCGCAGGGGACGTTCCCATCAGGTCAGTCAGTCTAGACTCCGATGGATCATGTTTGGTTGCCGGAAACAACAAGGTGTGATTTTGTCCGCTTGGGCTGACAATATCACGCTCATCGGTCCGTAATAGGACAAATGCTATGTCTGGAAGATCAATGAAGAGAAATCGGAACTCTCGAGATACCAAGCCGTGACCAAATTCAGCGCGCATAAAAAGTATATCACTCGCGTTCTCCTCAGCCCTGACGTCAGGTTGTATTTGAATTCCTTTCCTCCAACTCCTCCGGGGCTCATGTGACTACGACAGGTATCTCGCCACATGTTCCGCGGACACGACGGTGAAGATATGGTCCCTCTCGCAGGCCTACGACTTAAAGAAAGAAAAAATACTTCAAGGGCATCAGCGGTGGGTGTGGGACTGCGCCTTCAGTGCGGACTCGGCCTATCTGGCGACGGGTGAGAGACCATCGTCCACCCTGACCGTCGATTTGTGGGTAACCTACACTGCTCACAGCGTCATCGGACCACGCCGCTCGACTCTGGGAGATGGCTTCGGGCGAGACTGTCCGACAGTACAACGGGCATCACAAAGGTAGGTTGGAGCTTGTTGCTACATGAATGCCTTGATCGACACTTCGTCCAGCTGTGGTCTGTTGTGCGCTCCACGATGGCGCAGGCTAGTTTCGTGTCGGAGCGCGCATGGGACCATCGAGCATTCAGTTCCCGTGGTGTTGCGCCTGTCTCCGGAAACCCTGTCAGGGTAGTTACGCCACCGGTAGACACGGCGGCATGTACTAACTTGTTGATACGATGTATGTACGGACAAGTACGCGGAGAAATCGATTGCTCTCAAACCAGCACAACCCTCGCGACGAGGAAACAGCGGCTTGCCGGGGTACTCATCGAGAGTCACTCATGCTGCGTTCGGCGTCAGGGCACAATGAAAGAAAAATGGTTGTTGAAATTCATTGCCGGAGCGCTCCCGAGTGTATGTCCAATGAGTGCACCAATCACTCCGAGGGATCACTCGCACAGCTACTAGAATTCCTTCCATTCTGAAAATGTTCAAAACTAGCACAATCCTCGTTTACACACAGCACATCCATAATTACAAGCTACCGGCGGGACAGTAAGCAAGGATACCAAGAAAAAAAAATTCGAGTCATAGCTAGCGTCCGAAAACACGGATCATGCGTCAGAAGCACTCGTCTCCAGGGTCAGGGTCGGTAACGATTCCGACGCCTGCTCCAAGCACTGCAGCACCTCCTTGGCCTGTATACGTTCTTCCGGGTTCCACTTCCAACACCGTTGCAACGCCTCCCACAGCGCGTCCGACACCCAAGGCACCGCCTCGGGCTCTTCAGGGCGGTGCGGCAGTCTTCCATGAATCACGTCCTGTGCGACGGTGTAATCCCTCAGCCGATGTAAATATGGGGGTCTCAACGTGAGAAGCTCGAGGACGCTCATGCCGAACGCAAACACGTCCGAGGCCATCGTCAGCACCGAATCGTCGGCGTTGATTTCGGGAGCTTGCCAACGGACGGCGGCCAGAGTGGACAGGGCGACCATGGTCGGTTTACCCACGATCTCGTTGAGGACTTGTGTCAGCCTGAGGTCGGACAGTGTAACGATCCCCTGGACAGGGGTTGAGGATGAGCTGGTAAAAAAAATAACGAGGAGGCGGGGAGTTCCATACCTCTTTAGAAACCAACATGTTGTTCTGGACAGCGTTAGACCATCAGCGTGGACAACTTTCCGGGACGAGCGGACTCCCACATTTAACTCAGAAACGTGGGTCAGTACGCCGGAGTTACGCAGTTGGGGGGTGCAGACTCACGATTGCCATGCACGATCTGTTGATCGTGTAGGTATACTAGCCCTTTGGCGGCTTGGGGGAGCTGCAGGTGTGTTCTTGTAAATGTCGTGCAGAAACACAAAGGAAACCTACCGGCTTCGATGGGTTGACGTCTGGGTTGTCGTAGCGGTAGCTATGGTCTCTGATGAGACGGATCATATCAACATCGATAACACGAGATTACCTACTTTCGTACGTTATCCAATTGCCAGGGAGAGACCTATGAAAAATATGATCAATGGTGGATCACAAAATCATGTAGATCCGGCGACGTACGATGTAGATGGGACCCATGTTGGTAACGATGCCTAACATCGAGAGCACGTTCTCGTGCTTGAGTTTGGACCAAACGGCAATCTCATTCTCGAAACGCTATAACGATGAGTTCGTTCAGCACGGCTCGTGCGGAGTAAACCGTGGAACGGAACACGGACCATTTGTAGCCTCTTTGTCCGTGGGTCATGCTCGTCCACAACTCGTAGCGTCTTCAGTGCCACCTAAAGACATAAGATGGGACATTGTGTCAAGCCGTATCAAAGCACATATAGAGTCCAACCAACGACCGTCATATATAACGCTATACGGACCACCACGAGAAGGTAACATACTTGTTATTCTTAATTGGTTGTTCAAGATATGAACAGCAGGAGAGATTTGAGTGAGGCGGTAAAGCTCGCGAAGTGATTTCTCGATTTCATTTTGTGCCGTTGTGGTGGGAGAAGGAGGGCGGGAGGTACCAGGAGATTGGCTAACCTGCCGACCATCGCTAAGGATTGTGGTGGATGGAACAGAGGCTTCGGGGCGAATTCGAATGAGACGCTGAAGAAATACTAGGTGACTGAAACTCGTTGGATGTCGTGAAAAGGTGTTACCTCTTGGCCTAAACGCATGAGTTCATGTGCTTCATTCCCTCCAGAACTATGTTGTTGAACAGCTCGTTCGATTTCCCTCGGGGTAATAAGTAGCTGCTGTAGTGTTTCCGTAATTGTAGCTTGGTGGTGTCGCATCATATCATTTGACTCTTTTTGCATGCGTATCAGCGTAGCGGGGCTAGCGATCTGGATTGTGTGAGTCCGTGGCCGAGACGAGGTGCGTCTGACTGCCATGCAGTCGTTCTATGGCGTGGTTCACATCAGCGTGACACTCGTCCAGATCACGCGCGATCTGTGCACTTTTGACTAAAGTCGGGTGAGGTCAGAGAATGTAAGCGTCCGGGGGCCCAAGTTTCTTACCAAGTCTTTTGTATTTCCCGCAATCCGCCCACTTTTGTATTCGGCGGTGTACACTAGACAGGACCCTGGCACAACCTGGTCAGCCAGACCGGCCAGATGGGAAAGGAAAATGCTCACATCTCCGCTTGATCGAATGCGGCAACAGCATCCGTACCTACGAGCGACGAAGAATGTTCGTTGATGGCGTTGAGCAGCGATGTGCATCGATTGACCAGTTGCGCGCATTTTTGCTGTTCCGAGGGAAGAGCGGGTCGTGCAGAAGGAGCGAGGCAACGACAACCTTAGCACAAGACGGTAGCGTCCAGAGGTCGGTCACCTTGTGTAACGCTACTTGCGAACAAGTGCTGTTTATCATTTGCAACACCATCACGCCCCTCGCGGCGAAGGGAACGCCGGAGAGCGTCGCTGCCAACTGCGCGACGCTCAATGCAGGTGTGACGACATTGGTTGCCATGAATCCGACTTGACAGCGTCGATCTTGACTCGGAGTGCGAAGGAGAGTTCGAGAAGGGGATCAATAGGTTGCTCGGAGCTCGCGGGCTAAAAAATATAGGGAAGCGGGAGAGGGGCACGGAGCTGGCCAAGCACCGCTGCGTGTCACGGTGCTGTGTCTAGGAATGGAACAAGGAAAGTGGACCCACAACATTCTACATCCTTCCTGGGTTTACGTATGCCACTAGTGCCGTATACTGTGCGGCTGTACACCTGTAAATGGGCTTGAAACACCGTTGTGAGCAGACCTTACCGGCCAGACGTGAAAAGCGTACGATTATCGTAAACTACAGCAAGGGATGTCGATGAGCTGGCACTAAATAGCGTTTACATAAAAAAGAAGTTCAGATTAGCACAGCTGATGGCGATGAACATTGAGCACCGTTCCCCAATCAAAGCGGTTTGGTCCACTGAAACTGAATCTACACAACGATGGGTCGCAAAAGACAGCGTTCGCGTGCCATGCTGACCGACGACGACGAACAGTGTGTCGCTGCCGTCGACGAGTCTGATACACAAGACCGCGACTCGGAGTTACACAATGACGAGAACGAGGACGGGCTGCTCAGCGAAGAACGGAGACGGGAGGCCGATGTCTGGGACGCGTTCAAAGAGGAACATCACGAAGGTTCGCTCCAGCGCGACCCCGGTGACGACGTGAACGACACTCACTCGTAATTCCACTTCTCGAGCAGCTACCTTTGTCGCTGCACCGTCAGTTCAAATTAACACGCGAGCTGGACTCTCAGGGCGAGGGTACGCTTCCACGTCCCCCATAACTGCATCGCCTTGACGCTGTACTCGTACAGTATTTCAGGCGGACCTCCTGGCAGCCGTTCGGCAATACATTTACCTGCGAGAGAGTCTGGTAGCACGACATACTCAGGACGCCAACCATGCAGAAGGGACTCAGTCCAACGGGATGGACGTGGATAATGCGAACGTCGAGGTCGTTCGAGGAGGCGACCCTATCAATTCATCACATCCTGCTGCGACCGTCCGTGGCATCCCCCCAAGCGTCGTGGCATATCCACCGAAGCCCGGAGAGACCACGCGGACGCTCCTCCAACACATCGCTCAGGCCTCTGAAGAAGCTATCCGGACCGCAGAAGAGTAAGTGAGCATCTCCCAGACCGCATACGAAACTGTGAGCACATTGTCTCGTCATTCCTCCCCATTCATCCGGGCGTGCACAGGTAGATCGACATATCCGCCTTCTCGACCAAGCTATCAAGGAACAAGAGACCGCCATATCTCTTGGCGCGCGTCCTGGCACCCACCTAGCCCCGATTCTGCTTCCGGATCTCATCGTTCCCCGATGGGCGCCCCTCACGCGTCGAACATAGTCCTGTCCCCTCGCTCTCTCCAGAACCGGAGTTGTTCATCGAAGGGCCCCCCCTTGTCGAGCTTGCTCCGCCACCGCAGGCCTCACCAAAGGCGCCAAAGAAGGGGAAGAAGGTTTCTGTTCCCAAACCCACAAAACCTGAGAAAGAGGATGTTCATCCGCCCGCTGTGGCCGAAGAGCCTGTCACTGCCCCCCGTACGCGTCGTGCCACTGTCCGACTCACCATTGCTGCGCAACCTCAGGCGGCGGAACCGAGCGTGCCGGCTGACCCAAACGAAAAACGGTATTGCTACTGTAACTAGGTATCTTTTGGAACGGTGGGTGTTCCTGTCTGACGCTTCGTGTTCTTCCTCGTCCCAAGGCTGTTTCCATGGGATACTAATGATGTTGTCCTTGGTAGATGATTGGATGTGATAAAGAGAAACAGTGCAGGTTGGAATGGGTAGGCCGTCTTTACTATCGTGTCTCTGATCGTGCTGAGAGGAACATCTAGTTTCACCTTGAATGCACTGGTCTTTCGGAGGTGCCGAGCAAAAAGACAAAGTGGTACTGTCGGGAGTGCAAGCCCAAGGTGACCCAGAAGGGGAGATCTCGAATATGAAGTGCGACGGGTAAAAAAACATGGTAGCACCGGTATATACAAGCGGTATGATATGGGCAATAAGTTATCTTAGCCCGAGCCGTTACTCTTCGACAACGCTCATATTGAGCTTGTTGGCGAGCGTCTCCATATACACCTCTGGAAGCAGGCTCATCAGCCCGGGTGACACGCTGCACGGGAAAGACTTGCCAGTTTCGTGCCGAAGTTTCCAGTATTCGGCAAGGAGCTCGTTCAGCTCGGCCTCGCTCTTTTTGAGGTTTTCGGCCATCTAAATGACACAGTGAGTAAGTGGGAAAGACACGAGGTTGGGAAGAAAGGAATACCTTTGCCTCGGATAACATTTCCTCCAGCTGGCAAAGGTTAGCTATGATTTCATCCGCCTCTTTACGGAGTTCTTCTACCAGTTTGTCGTTGTCGCGCCGTTCAACATCCATCTGCTCGTACTCCCGTTGGAGCCGTTTGATGGTCTGCTGGCTTGCGTGACGCTGCTCCTCGGCATGTCTCTGAGCCCGTTCAAGCTTTTCCTGGGCATTTGCGAATTGTCTGTGTACTCGCTAGTGGTAGGTCAAAAGTCAAAGCATTGATGGGGAGCAGGGGGTGACATGCCTCCTCCTTCATTTGGAGTTCGATCCGCTCAATCTTTTTATAGTCTAGGCTATCCTTGACGTCGGCAAGTTCCTTTTGAGCGCTCTCAAGGAGCCGGGCTTCTTTTTCGATCGTCTGAAGTTGTTCTATACAACTTCGCACGTCCTAGGGGTCGGGTGTGGACCGAGAAGCAGAGGGATAAAGATAGGTGAGTGAGGCACCTTTTCGATGTTGGTCAAGGCGGCGATCTTTGCCCGGAGATCTCGTGCCTCTGCTTCGTGCATTGACAAGGTTTTCTTGTCCTCGATGGCGGTAACACCCATGGCGGAGATGTTACGTTTTAGTCTTTCGGGGCTCTGGACGATCCTGCCCCTGGTACGCTGTATGTTGTCGAGCAGATGGGAGGTTTCAGAGTTTATGTTCTCCTTTTTGAGGACGACGTTTGCTTTTTCGATCTTGAGAGCCTCGATTTCCTTTGCGAGAGACTGGGTTGTGCCCTTTGTAGCTATGAGATGGGCGGTGAGGGCCGCGTTCTCTGCGC
>JBBPUI010000909.1:0-13953 GCA_038094615.1 Heimioporus aff. retisporus | reverse complement strand
GGCGAATGGCTAGCACGGTTGGCTGTCCCCACATGTGTGTCAGCACTGCCAGGACAAAAGACTTGGCAACGCACCGAAAACACCCTGAGGGTGTTTCACTGCACGCGGCCTCAGTTGCCCCGCATGACAAGATGTATCCCAACGAAGAGGCTATAGTCCCGAGTGCAAAAAGGCAGCATTGCGATGCTGCTGTTCAGTGAGAAGGGCGCCGCGCCTCTCTGAGCCGAGCTCGAGCAACTTGTTATGATTGATCCGGTTCAAATCCTTGAGCGCCACATAGCGATTACTTTGTGCCTTGAAGACTTGCGGTCAACGGTGTTCCCCTTGAGGTCATACGTTTCGTGAATGTTCTTGTGAGGAAGAAAGAGGTTTCATTATCACAAAGTGGATCTTGCGACCCCGGGAAGCTTGACACGTTGGAGGCCGTAAAGGCAGGAAGGGACGGTGTGTGAGTTGGACTTGACAAGGGCATAATAAGCCTTGATGATGGACAAGATGACCTTGTGCTTCGAGTGGCGGATGGTCTTGATGGTGAATCGATAATACAGGAAAAATAGAAAAAGGAGCCGGACCTTCCAGGAGAGTCGAGTTCGGAGCACATGTACTTTGCGGTGAGGGAGAGCAGGTGGTCTGCAGGGTCAAGGTGAGAGTCGTCTTCGGGCAGCTCGCGAAACACCAAGGGACAACAATCTTTGAACCCAAGGTCATTCTTTGCCGAGGGCGCGAGTTCGTTTCTGACACCGTAAAACGTGAGCGTGCGTTGAGAAAGAGACGAGGGAGTTGCATCCCAACAGAATAATTGTGTCTTGCTGTAAAGTCCTGGTCGGTCAATGGTGAATTGACCTTGGCCTGGCACCAGGGATGAACTAGGCCAGAGAAAATTACATATGGACGGACCACAATGCGAATGCCTGTAAGCATATTGTACACAAGGACGCAGTTGACATCGTCCTCGTAAACGAGGTTCCCCACGAGGACTTGTTGTCGTCGAACGAACGCTCCTCGGCGTGCCCTTTGCTTTGCGCGCTGGCGCTCGCGGGGTATCTGCTCCGCCTAGGACCAGACGTTGTCCTTGAAGGTAGTCTCGTTGCCTGGCCGAGATGCGGAGCGGATGGGGCGAATGTGGCCGCTGGTGGTGTTGCGCCGTGGTGGACATCCATCGGAAGCGTAACGGTCGACGCGTAGTACAACTTTGCGTCTTTGATGCTCGCTGGTGACAACAACGGCGGCACTGACGATGGCCCAATATTGCGTCGACGCTGGTGCAACGAGGCGCATTTTGAGAAACATCGGATGGCTGTGCCAGCATAAGCTCCGCGTCCAACTGGGTCATCCCAATTTACACTCCGAGCGTGTGTCTGCAATGATTCTACCTTGGAAAGGGTCTCTATATGAGCCTGCACAAGACCAGCAAAACACGCCTACCAGACTGCCCAGTAACGATCCGGCGTGCACACTACCCAATGCCCCCAATCCGTGAAGGGATGATCGAGCCGGGCACATTAACACGGGAGCGTCCGTGCGGCCGCACGACCGAAAAACAAAATACAACCAGGTTCGTATGGGGTATTGGTATGTTGTTCCTGCTAGCATGTTTGTGGTGGCCAAGGAAGTGCGGTTCAGTCCGCCCCTGAGGAACAGGAAAAGGAAAGTGTAACACCTGATTGCCCGACATGTATGCGGGTGAGGACAAGAACATGTGTGTCACGAGACAACTTATACAGCGTACGCTAGGCACCGATATGCACGTAGAGAATCCGTTGATCAAGGGGTACTCTGGCCGACCTCGTCGTCCTCCACAACGCATACGCCGCTCGCGTATGGTCCAACTGACCCGACTTGTCCACCATATGCTTATAGAACACGGATGTGATCTTGTTTGCCTGCGCATCGTCCACCGCCCACATCGTCCCAATTACCGAGCGAAACCCAGCGAACTGCATCGCAGCCGCCAGATGGAGCGCCTCGTCCGGACTTTCTTCGTCTCCGACCGCCGTGTGACAAGCCGACAGATACGCGAATTCGGCATGCTTCAAGTTCAACTGGCTGATCCGCTGGACCGTCAGCCGTCCGTCCTGGAGAGCGAACGCGGACTCGAACGGATGATTCTTGTCTGAGAGTCCATGGCAGGCGAGATGTACCCGTTCGTTCTTCTCCAGTTCCTCTGTCAGCCTCGAAATCGACGAACCTTGTCCCTCGATGGACGTCAACGTCGCGAGACCGTCCAACTGCCGTGCGAGGTTCGCCAGTTCCGTGCCTACCGACTGCTGTTTATTTGTTCCACTCGCGTTCGCCTGACCGACAGCAACGAACCGTTTCGGGCGAGGTGCAGATGTCAAGGAAGTATATTGCCTCGTTCGAATGAGCGCGCTCAGGGTGGGAGTATATGATGAGATGTACAGATCCGAAAACCCTTTCTAGTCCTTCCTATAAGGGGCAGCGGCGTGTATGAACTCGGCAGTGGGACACCACCAGACCCGTGATCGAAGCGGATATCCAAGTGTAGAACGCAGGCAATCAGCGATGGGGAAAACAACCTGATTCCAGAGGTCTCGCAAGAAGGCTTGCAAGTCTTTCGTGATTTCGTCCTTTGTTGCGCGCTCAGTCAATCTGGCGAGGGCAGACACCATTAGTCGTACATCCTCCTGCGTGATCGACAGCAGAACATGGATAGGATCATTTTCAACAAAGACAACAAGCGCGTCGCAGCCGTATTGGCTCGCATTCACAATAATCACTGGCCCATCACTGGCCGCACGTTGGAGGTCGGGGAAAAGTAAGGGGAGAAGGAAGCGAGAAAGGCCAGGCAGCTCGCGGATCTTAGACACTGTCCCGGCCAGTTTCACGTTTAACCCCAGACACGATCATGTTGGTCTCCACTGGGGGAGTTGAGGGTATCTCGAATGAGTGAGGTCAGACGAATATAGTCATCTGCCAATGCCCTCCCTTCTAAACCGGATGCGACCACATCGTCAAGTGGGGACCGGAGGCGAGCGAGCTGGTTCCAAGAGAGAGCACAACCCTGTTCAAGTACTACGACAGCACTTGTAGGGGACTGGTTACGAAGACAGGCCGAAAATGCGTCAATTGCAAGTGATGCTGATTGCCCCTTCGGAACACCAAGATTCTGGGGTAAAGATGGGAGTGCGGCAAGGTATTGAACAAGTAACCGGAGAGCCGTTTGGTACGCAAGGATAGTCGAGGAATAGTGGAATTTTTCAGCCGCTCCGATCCAAGCCCTCGGAACAGAGATTGTCAGAGGATACCGATCGTGTGATGCAGGTCAGCTCATTGTAGAGGGAGAACATTTCCTCTTTGTCGTCTTCTTTGTGGGGCTACATTGAAAATGATGAGTATAAAATTCAATGACTGAAAAAAAAGCTCGACCTGCTGGTACCGATCGGCAAGATCATCGGCTATGCCATTTACAAACCATGACCGCAATGGATGTCCTGGTGGACAAAGTTTCAGGGCCTCTCTCTGGAGGTCAATGGCCTCGCTGAAGTCTCCTACCGCACCAAGCTTCGAATACCGATCCTTGAAACAAGTTGCAAGGTTGTTTAAAGACTTTGACCGTGATGGGTGCCCTGGTGGACAAAGCTTTAAAGCCTCTCCATAGAGACTAATGGCCTCGTTGAGGTTTTCTACCGCACTCAGCTTGGTACCGATCGCTGACACTACATGCGAGGTTGTTTAAAGAGCGTGACCGCGATGGGTGCCCTGGTGGACGAAGCTTCAAGGCCTCTCTGTGGAGGTCAGTCGCCTCGCTGAGATCCTGCAGTCCACCCAGCAGCAGGTACCGACCGCGGAGATTATTTGCAACGTTGCCCAAGGAGAACGACCTCTCTGGATCCCCAGGTGGGCAAAGGTTCAGATCCTCCCTTGCAAGCTTAATGGCTTCATTAAGATCGTCCGCACCACCCAGTTGCGCGTATCGATCGGCGAGGCAACTAGAGAGGTTACACAAAATAGACGACCGATTCGAATCCCCCGGGGACAAAGCAGCAGTGCCTGTTTGTTGAGGTCAATGGCCGAGCTGCTGATACCGAGTATAGAGACGAATAGCGAGGCGAACCAAGGAGGTGGATCGTTCCTTGTGTCCAGGAGGGCGAAGCTCCAGAGCCTCCCGCTCGAGGAAGACAGCTTCCTCGATGGTCTCCATTCCTCCGAGCTGTTTGTACCGCCGCCAGAGGTGGTATGAAAGCTGGCTCAAACTATCAGCTCGCTGGGGGTGGCCAGGGGTGCACATCGCAAGCACTTCACGAACAAGGGCGATCGCTTCCTCGATGCAACCCGCTTCGGCACCTTGCTCAAATTCGTCGTCAAGCGATCCCGCGCGCGTAAGCAGAGTTCTTCAAGAGCTTTCTGCGCCGCTTGCTCGTCCTGGTCGTCGACGCGATGAGGCTGAAAACCTGACGAGATCTGCTGGGACATACCATCGTGGGGCTGACTTGTGAGTGCGCTGGAGTACTAGGTCTTGAATAGTTCGCTGTGTCACCTGCTTGTTCTAGTTGGCGTCGACGTCGCGAGTCCCAGGATTTGTTAGGCCAAAAAGTTAAAGCCGTTTGAATGCGGCGGTTGGCGGGAAAGGTCACGTTGTGTTGCGCGTCTGAGACAACGGGGCCAGAAAGTCGTGTACCGCGTGTATGCATCCTTGATCGAACCGGACATGGACAAGCCCTAAACGAAAGAGTCCATAGAAAGATGAAATTCGGCCCTGAATTGCCACAGTCCCACTATGACCCCCGCAAGTCGCTGAGCGCAAAAAATTTCTTGCGGTGGGACCGATCCTGCGCTACTCGGACACCATCATTTCAACGTCCAACCCAACGTGATGCAAATTCCTGATCCGCCCCGTCCAAAAGTGTTCGAACTACTTCACAACCTGGCGAGGCGGGTGTGAGGATATTGACCATGCTGTGATTAGCTAGCTCGCCTCGTCCGCCGCTTGCAGTCCACCTCCGAGTCGCAACCTGGCTGGAGCGCAGAGCGCATGGGGCAAATGTGCCCGACGGTTTAACTGAAGGTAATCCAAATCCGTTACCGTGCCCACTACTAGCGAAGTTGCTAATCTGAATACGAAAGGACCCTCTTAATGTTCGTATGTTTTCATCCCACAGGTTACGTTCAAGAACCTTCCCCTACGCTCTTATGACCACCAATCGAACCAACCCTTCGGTTTCTGCTTTTCAGCCATAATAGCAGCCATATGGACGGCGGCCATCATCAACGCTAGCTGTCCTGCGTCACTATTCTTCTTCAAACGCTTGTTGTCCTGTTCGATTCGCTTCTTTTTTCCCTCTACCTTTTGGAGCTCTTTATGAAGCTCTTTTCGCGTTTTCTCGTCTTTTTCTAGTAACTGACCAATCTCTTCCCTCAATTTTCGGATCTCCCCTTCCAGACGATTTATGTGTCCCATCAGTTGCGCAGAAAGCTCTGTTCCCGCAGCAGTATCGCCGAGCGACTTGCCTTCGTCGACGACCTCTTGTTGGATACGAAGTGCTTTAGCCTCATTGTGGATCAAGCGACGGAGAATGTTCTGCGCAGACTCCAGTGTGTCCTCGTGGCGAACCAGCTGCGCCCCTTCGTCGAGGAGGGGCTTGAACAAGTCTTCGGACGTCTTCAGCTCTTGTTCTCTCGCCTCCCCTAACTCCCGGTCGACGCTCGACCACATAGTGGTAACGATAAGAACGTTACAAAGACATTCTTCTCCGCAGAGCTTGCGGAAGATACGAAGGTTCCGCGTTGATGTTCCCCCCATTCTTACATCTGAGATGCGATACATATAGATGACACCTGCGAGTGTCACTCCTGCTCCGTACCTGTATGTCAGTCAGAAAATTTACAGAGAACGAATTGGTAACTGCCCACATTACAGCAAGGTATTCTGAGATCGATTCCAGGATGTCCGTATCGCTGCGATATGTGTCGTCGAACCCCGGGGTGTCTATCAACGCTACTCTTTGATCATCTAGAGTGAACCATTGGGACTCTTGCACCACGGAAGTGCAGCTTCTCAGTCCGTTACTGACAGTCAAGTCTGACCCGCTGACGAGGTTGATGAACTAGACAAACGAGGTTCAGAATTTGTTCGAAGGTCAAGGCCTCATGTAAATATAGTCGAAATGACCAGTACGCACAGTTGATTTACCACTTCCAGTGGCTCCCATAACTCTGTTGATCATTGAGAGTCAAATAACAGTGTTACGCAGTAGAGAGAACGTACGCAATCCGTGCTCCTTGAGCCATGAGGATGATAATAGTCGGTTTGTTCAGCAGGGCAGAACCGAATCAATGAGGTTTCTCCAGCCGAGTACTTGTATCTTCCAGAATTCGCGTCATTTCGCTGGGCACGCCCACACTGGAGCGCCGGCCTGGTTTGAACCCTTGAACCAGGCGGTTTCAGTCACATTGTGATCTTGCGCCATTCTACATGCACATCCCAGAAGAAGGCTGCAACCAAATGGAAAGCCTCACAGCTGGCATGCGAAACCACAAATGGGCGCTGGATACATGAGTGCATGAGTGGTATCCCTCGGAGTTCTCCTGTTCTTGACCAGGTGTGACCACACAAGACACTCCGTGGCGTTAGGCGCCGAGCCTCAAGGTCGCCTCGGGGCAGGGAGATCCTCCATTTATGGTCAAGGCAAAACACCCTCGAGTCCTCGTGGCCTGGACCCATCTTTGTGGAGCCCCGTTGATCAATTCATTTGGCACGTGCATCAAAGCTCCTGTGAACTATTTGTCATTTGTACCTTGCACTCATCAGCTTTCCGACCTGCATGGAAGGGTTATTGATCGTCGAATGGAACAGAAGGCAACGGTGCAGTGTGGCGCACTCCTTTAACCAGTCAGGTGAGCCGTGTTGGCGGCCTGGTGCTATCATTGAGCTGAAAAACGTCGGAAATGATGATGGAAGAAGCACCTATGTCTCGTTCCTTCTCGCAACCCCGAACCCTGCCGCCGGTGACCAAGGGCTACAGGTAGCACCAGGGCCACGCGGATGTGAAAAATGAAGCTCTCAAGAAACGGTACTGCCCAGCGTCATTGCGCGACACTCGATCCATTGGTTGCTCCCTGCCTTCAAACAGACTCGTCATGATATACCAAGGAACACCTTCTCGTATCCTGTACGTGATTCTATGATACCACTTATCGAGAGTGTATCGATAATGGAATCATAGTGTCATGGGCCCCACCGGGAGCGGCAAATCGACGGTATGTATCGTTTGAATCGAGGTTCATCACCAAGCCGCTAAACCCGGGATCATACAGTTCATCAACCTTGCCAGCGGGTCGACACTGTCTGTTAGTGGTGGTCTGAAGAGCTGTACGTTCGAGGTCCTGGAATCGAAACCATTCGTGCTCGAAGGTGAACACGTCATCCTGGTTGACACCCCTGGGTTCGACGATACGACCCGATCCGACACGGATATCATGTCAACGATTGCGAGGTATCTAGCCGACGCGTACGTCTTTCCACGCCTGTTTTATTCGGACAGCGACAGACGGGACCTGTAGACGCAGGCAGGGAATTCGATTCCGTGGTGTCATTTACATGCATCGCATCTCGGACGTGAGAATCAGCGGCACGTCCTTGCTCAACTTCCGTATCTTCCACAACCTGTGTGGGGATGACAGCCTTCCGAACGCGCTCATCGCTACGACGATGTGGTCCGGCGTCGACCGCGCGCTGGGAGAGAGCCGTGAGCGAGAGCTCGAGACGGCCGAAGACTTGTTCAAGCCCGTCCTCGATCGTGGTGCTCGGCTTGTTCGTCATGATGGCACGCTGTCGTCTGCGCAGGCCATTCTCTGCTACCTCATCGCCAATAACGACACGACGCTCCGCATTCAGCGCGAGCTGGTAGATGAGGGGAAAGAACTCGTCGATACGAGTGCAGGTGCCGAGCTAGCGCGTCTCTTCACAGAGCAGGCCGGACGCCTGGAGGAACGAAGCAAAAAGTTGCAGATGGATATTCAGGATGGATGGCAGGTGATCAGCCTGCGAGATCGGGCCATGATCCAGCTTGAGCTCGATGAGACGCACAAGAAGAAGAAACAGGTCGAAAGTGAGGCAGAACGTTTGCGAAGAACGCTGTTCCCGGCAATCGACTTCGACTTGGTGCAGCGCCTGTCCAGCGCCACTACCGAGCACCTCTGTGTGGGGAAACCCTTCTTTGACGGGGATTCACAAGCATGGCTCCTCACACCACCATCTGCCAAAATACTGCCAGCGACTCAAGAACGACCGAACGGGTCGGAAATGGCGAAGAAAGACAACAGAAATGAAAATGAAAAGCTGCATGCAGACGCATGCAAGGTGTTGGGGGTCCTTCAAAGCCTCAAATCGCGGAGCATGGAGCTGCATAACTCTGCTTTACGAACAGAGCCTAAGCAGCCTAAAAGGTCGTTCACAAAGCGAGTCGACCGAACATTGGACGAGATACAGGCAATGCAACAAGAGCTTGATGTTGCTATTCGGATCCAAAACAGGCTTGTAGCCGAGCTCAGGAAACCCCAAGAGGGGGCTGGGTGGAACATGTATGACTGGGCTAATTGGGGATTAGGGGGTTACTTTACTAGCCTTTGAATACCTGTTTGGACGTTAGTGCTCATTGGTTAGACCATGTATTGCCCTTTGACAATCGTATAGTCAACTGTGACATGTGACAGCTGTCTCGGTCTGTCAGGGTCACATGCATTGCGTATGGCTACCAATGGGGTCGTGCCACAATGGCCACGACGTCACGGCGTAGCTGCTGCGCAGGGACCCTCGCCACACTGTGGGTCCGGGTGCCAAACTCGACTTTGAAATGTGTGAATCTAGAAGTAAGGTTTTGAGGATCTTCCGTGTACACCGGGTTTTGATACAACCATTGATCAAACGATCATGATTGCTGGTCCATTTTCTCCATCTGGGTGTGTTACCTCGCATCATTGAGATGTACACTCACGCGCTACGCAAAAATGGAGTCTTGGAGCGCTACGATGATCCCCATGGTCGAGATATGGCAGTGTTCGCGATCCAAGCCCAGCATTTTCTTCGCTCCACTTGGTCAACTGTCACTTCGGTGTCAGTGCGCTAGCCTGCAAGGAGGTCATGATCTATTTATTGATCTTGTTCGGTCCACCCGATCAATTCGATCGTCTCCGGGCCGGAAACGGTAGATAGGTTAGCACTGCAGGCGCGCTGGAGTCGGAGTCTAGATCAGACTGCACAAACCGCCCGCCCCTGGAGATCAGATGTCCTGCCATACAAGTGGAATAAATCAACAGTTCGGTCTGCAGGGTCTAGGACCCGAAGGCCGAAAGGCTACCAAAATATTGTGGTGACTTTTGAATCCAGAGAACAACGTCGTTCATTAGAGCGATAAGCGAAGAGTTAGTTCCCTGTCAAGTTTGAACGACTTTCCCCGCCTGCATAGAAAGTGAGCGATTGAAGAGGGGCCACCCTGGGACATTTCAACTTTGAGAGTGAATCAGGAGTGTTATGCGGAATTTTGACCCATGAACAAAACGAGCTCTGACTATCTCCTTTAAAATCGAGACGCTTGGAGAAGCCCTCCAAATAGAGTTGCCTTGCCTACGCAAAAAAAAAAAAAACACCTCGTCCTAGCGGCTTGGAGTAGAAACGGAGCATTTTCCATCACGATATAGATGCATAAATCCGCATCCAGATCCCCTGATGAACCGTACGTCTGACTAATTCGGTGATCAGCGATGAGGGTGAGCCAAGAGGATACTGTTCGACACCCCAGATTTCTATCAGTAGAACTCGAGGGTGAAAGGGAGATGACGTAATGAATCTTACATAACTCACTGAACCTCTTAACCTTTCATGAATCCCCATTCACACTTAGGCCCATGCCAAGCGCGTTGTAAGCGGAAAATTTGACGCAGGCATCAAGACGAACAAGAGTTATAATTATATCAGTTTTTTCTTTTCCTTGATAGGCAGGAGTTGCTTTAAATAACCAGCCAGTGCGCCCTAGGATCGACATGAACCCGAACTTGAAGCGGTATGCTCTTAATCCAGTTTTTATTTTGCCCGGCACTAACAAACCGGAGTAGTGCAATAGTGCCGACGCCTCTGACGTTACTTGGAACGCGAAGTCATTTCTGCCTCGAAAATTCGTCCCAGCGCGAAGGTCCTCACAGATCGAATCATACTTTTACCCCGGGATGGGCGGTGACTTGCTGATGCTGATTGCTGATCTATGATCTAACATTAGCATATAAAGGGGTAAAATTGTTTATCGACCGGCCCTGTGACCTATCGCGTGGAAGGTCGGTCCGACAGGCGAATTTTGGCTACGAAGGCACAGCTATACATATGAACATCACGACCGGCCACCACAAATTCGCTCTGGCAATCAAGCCATCATGAAGTCCTTGTGATCGTACTTTATCCGCTTTCGTTTGTCCTTGTGCAAACATGTAAATGATCGACCAACAGTGAAACCGGATCGTTGACAACGTATCGGGCGCACGTTTATAATCCGAGCCACGGTCTCGAGGCCAGGGTCCGTGGCCCCTTGGACTCGTCCCTTGGGCTCAAATTAAGTCAGATACATGCATCCTTTGAAAATATCTGGCTGGCACATGGTCGTCGATGCGGACCGCCCGGTCCGTCCATATCTGAAGTCTGATAAGAAGTGGGGGAGTGTCCCATGCAGGCTATCTCGCCATGTCTTCCCATCTCATTAAACTCAACGACGGGAACTCCATTCCGGCCGTCGGCCTCGGTGAGCGCCATTCGTAATGAAGAGGGTAACGTGCTGAACGTGCTGAAACTTAGGAACTTGGCAGTCCAAACCCAATGAGGTTGCGCGCGCTGTTGAGGTAGCACTCAGAGCCGGGTACCGACACATCGATTGCGCTTGGTAAGCTACAACTGCCCCTGCGATCTTCGATTTGACAGATGCATCTCGATGGAACAGGGCATACGGCAACGAAAAGGAAGTTGGTGAGGGTCTGAGAGCATCTGGCGTTCCCAGAGAAGAAGTCTACGTATGTAACTCAAAACCCCCGTTTTAGCATGGATTCAGAACTCTGATGGCTTCATTCGATGTTAGATCACAAGTAAACTTTGGTGTACTTATCACGGAAGGGCTGAGGAGTGCCTTGATCAGACCCTAGCTAACCTTGGAACGGATTACCTTGATTGTAAGCGTTCACCCTCGTTCTTGTTGATGTCTTGATGACATGCTTATCGCCTCAAGTGTACCTCGTCCACTGGCCCGTGGCATTGAACCCGAAAGGCAACCACCCAGTGTTCCCAACGCGTCCCAATGGGAATCGTGACGTTGATGAGACGAGCGATTTGAGCAACACTTGGAAGGATATGGAAACTCTTGTCAAAAAGGGTGACTTTCATCTGAAAAAAAAACAGCCGACATTTCACTAAAGTGCATTCTAGGGAAAGTAAGGTCGATTGGTGCATCAAACTTTTCGCAGGCCATATTGGAGAAGATTCTTCCAACCGCTGAGATTATTCCGGCTGTTAATCAGGTCCGTTGTTGTATTGTTGAGGACACGGCAGACCCACTGAGGCGCTAATTAGCTGGAGATTCACTTATACAATCCTCAGCTCAAGCTCTTGGAGTACTTGAAATCTCACAACATCGTTCCCCAGGCGTATTCGCCTCTTGGCTCGACTAACTCGCCATTGCTTACCGACGACGTTGCCACACAAATCGCAGGGCGATATGGGTTGAAGACGTCTGATGTCTTGTTGGGTTATCTTCGTGAGGCTTCGTGTATTCATTCGCACGTTCGTCATGGTCACGAACGGCATGGCTTCCATAGTTGCCAGGGACATCGTCGTGCTTCCCAAGTCGGTTACCCCGGGCCGTATTGAAGCCAATTTTACGGGTGCACTTGCCGCGCACAGCAAATTGACAACAGATGATGTGGCTCAGCTTGATGGTGTAGCGGCTGGCGGAAAACAGAAACGATTCATCATGCCCGCTTGGGGTAAGCAATACCCCTTTTGATGTGACGCGTCAAACTAAAATAAGATCACTAGGGGTTGACCTTGGATTCGATAACTGGCCGATCCCCACCCCCACTAACTGAAGTTCTACCAATTTGGACATGTATGAACGCAGTTGCCCCAGAGAAGCTCTCGGCCCTGGGCCTGTTTAGCCTCGTGTAGTTCCCCTTATCGTGTAGTCGTGAAGCTTTGAATAACAGCCAGGACGCCGGCACCATATGCCCTTTCCGAACGAGTCCTGGCCAACGTTCTCGCGTGCCATTGATTTCATGGAATGTGGCAGACACTGTGCTATCATTCAATTGTGACCGCAATCAAGGAACCACAAGTAGCAGTGCGTTGGATCGATAGATCAGCGTGCGGGCACGAGGCGTCCACGATTGGATGATGCGGACCACGGACCCCGGCAGGCCTGGTAGAACGAAATTGTCGGAGCCACATTTGTCAATTGTCGCTTTCAGCGACCCTTGGTGAGGTCCTTCGGAGGGTCGGCGTTATTGCAATATTGCTCGACAAACTTGGGTTTGTTCTTTCGGATGGCATCGGCCTCAGTACCCAGGCATTCGAGTGTGAACAAGGCAACGGCAGTTGAACGACTTGAAGATTAATTCGCGCTGGAACGGCCTAGAATGTCTGTGCATTGAAGTTTGATTCAAAGCCGCCCTCAAACCCGAGAAGGCCTCAGAAATTATGATCCGTGAGGGGCGTCGCCAAGCGATGACGTTAGGAAGGTCGCCATGCTGTCGTGTTTAAAGTCTGCTCAAACAACAACGTAACTGGGCCATTTGATGAGAGTCGGACCTCCGAAGAGCACGAATGTTCGTGAGCGCCATGTTTCAGGCGGAAAAAAATGAACGTTCACACGAGCGACAGCCTTCCTGAATCTGAATTTCCACCATGCAGGGCAGATCCGGAGGAGATAGCGAATCGCGTTAGCGACGCTCATTTCGCTGACACGTTAATTATCCTGTCATTGCGATTCAATGAGCTGCTCACAAACCCCGCTGAACCTGACTCCAAGCGACATTGATGGCCCACGGTGTCTTTTCTAACCCGACTGGCCGCACAGGTCTTACCTAAACCGTGCTGGAGCCGCGTGAGGCGGCGCACCCACCCACAGGTGTCATGATCATTGATTACCCAGAATCGCACCTGGTGTTACACCTATCAGATCTCGGATTGGAAGACCCCTTGACTTCCTGCGCTTTTTGGTGCCAATGAAATCGAGCCGTGTCGACCCACGAAATTGGCAATCACACGCACTGGTAACACGTCAACCATCCCAAAAAAAGGGTCGCTCGAAAATGACCAAGCAAGCCTGCATTGCCAATATGAAGTTCCGCGAACGCGATGTCGTATGCTTGTTGCGGACGCTCGATTTGTGCTTCCGTTATACGGCCAGGCCCCGGGCTGGCCTACAATGCTGTACCCGGGTATAAAACACACTGGTGCAGTCCTCCGTTGTCCATACAACAGCGTCTTTTTCTCTTCCGTTTCCATCCACGCCTCGTCCTCGAACACACTCCGTTGCCGCCATGCCAGCTTTGAACCACTCTGGCCTCGTCCTCGACCAGGTGTCTGACGCTGTCGACGATGGTGTGTTGCCACTCCCCATCGCGCCCGTCCTGTTCGTTACTGAGTCGCCCCGTCAGTCAACGTTCTCAAAGGACGCCTTTGGAACGAAGAGTCGCAGTTCGACGAAGACAAAGACAAGGGCTCGTTTAGGCAATACGACAGCGCCTGCGAGCGCGTCAAGGCGTTTTACAAGGAGCAACACGGTGCGCGCGCCGCCATATGGCCGTTGCATTTCCCGATCTGATTGCAATGTAGAGAAGCAGACGGTCGCATTCAATATCAAGGCGCGTGTGGATTACAAGAACAGCAAGCGTGCTCGCATGGGGATATGGCAAGCGATGGAGATGCTGAATACGCTGGTGGACGACTCCGACCCTGACGTA
>JBBPUI010000908.1:0-13959 GCA_038094615.1 Heimioporus aff. retisporus | reverse complement strand
TTACTATATAGCCTAATTTGACTATAGGGTTGCTACATGAGACAATCTAGAGGGGGGAAGTCAACCAGTGCTACAAGTGCAACATAGACTATGTAGTACTATATTGCAAACCCATTTTTTGCAGATGTAGGGGATTCCATAAGTAACCTGGCTACAGTCAGTAGGGTAATAAAGTCAATGGGATGCTTGTACCAAAACCGGTACCAGAAGGTCATTGTGTGCAGAGAGGACTGCATGCTGGCCTGCAGTCAGGCCCTTAAACCAGTTATCGTCATACCAGTTTTGTGGAAGGTTAGGAATGGGTTTTGACTCAGAATTGTTGTGTACTTCATAGTAGCAGTGGAATGGCATATTCCCTACGTGAGTCTTCAAATTTTCTTGTCTGCATGAAGCTTCATAAGAGTCCATGCTCTGCAACAACTCAGAAATGTGGGGGCTGCGCCATGGTATCCTGATCTGCCTGATGAATTTTGGGTACATGCCAGGAGGCATGTCTGTTTTGTCCCCACTCATAGCATCCAGGCCAAGACGATGGATAATTCGGAGAATTTGGTCCCACTTTTTGGGAGCTCGGGGTCGGTTCTCTTACATGATTTTTTGCTGTCTCACAAACATCTAGATATAGATATAGAGATGTAAATGACATGTACACACAGCCAGCATGCAGGGACTTACTGTGTGTTTCCACACATTTAGTCTTGCTTTCTTTTGTTGAGCTGATTGCCTCGTAGTCTCTTGTGATATGGCAAGCTGCTGTTGCTCTTTGGGATAGGCAGCCACAGTTATTTGACGATGGCAGCCTTGGTGAGTGCAACTTAATTTTTGCCAGCACATGCATTCAAGGGTACCAATACCCATAGACTTGGCGTTGTAAGTCACACTTGGGTAAGATCCCATCTTGACATTCTCATGGAAATCATAGGCCAGTAGGTGTATCATTTCTTTATTCCATGGAGATGATTTCAGTGATATGCTCCAATCAAAAGCAACTTTGTCAATTGTTGGTGGTGATGCACCATCTCGAATGAATGCTTGCAGCTGAGCAGCGGGGACCTGCAGAAGCATTTCAAGCTTGGTGGTCCGAGTTTCCATTACACCTTTCTCTGATAGGTATTTTCTGAAAGCTGTCTGGACGAGCTAGTGGTTAGAAAAAATAATAACCAAGAGGAAACACTGCGTACATGCAGATGATTTGTAAGGCTGCGAGGACCAGGCTTCTTCTTCCCTTTCAACAGGGGAAGGGATACTCCTTCCTCTAGCATTTCATCATTGCTGTCCCAACCATCTTCGCCCGAGTCCTTTTGTGGGGCACGTGCACCAGAGGCAATGGCTCTGATCTTCGCTTCAATGAATTGCTCTAGCCGAGGGATGCAAGCGTCTACCAAATTGTGGTCCATGGTTTTGACGAAGTCTGCGGAAGTGAGGTTCAACCATTCTGTTACCACATGCTGGATAACACTGTCAAAAGAAGCTGGAATAGGTAAAGGTTGAGGGGGAGTTGTGGTTGTAGGAATAAGGGGAGGTTCTTGTGTAACTGTGGTGGATGGGATGGGTGGAAGGGGCAAGGCTGGGGTCAAATTAGAAGTGAGGAGGGAGGAGGGAGATGTAGGCAGTGTACTATCAATGTCCATTTGCAGATGTGATTCCCTTAAGGTGGGGTTTCATGTTGGATGATCAGGTGTTGCTAATATCACAGAAGTGGGGGGAGTGAAGGATGTTGCTGATACTGGAGCGGGGGGAGTGAGAGGTGTTGCTGATACTGCAGGAGTGGGGGAGTGAAGGGTGCCAGTGTGACCGAGTCATCAGTCAAGTGTTTGATGAACATTTCTTCATCTTCACTCCTCCAGGGATATGCTGACATCACCACTCAGCAAGTCATATGGGATGTTGCTGAACATGCAATATTTTTTAAATGCTAGAATAAAAAAAAAAGGAAGACAGACCTGTTGTGGGACTTGAGGAACGACTGCTGCGTGTTCACAAGTATTCTTCGTGAGCTTCACATCTATCATGAGATCTTGGTTGGGATGCAGTGATTAGTGGATTGGATACAGCATCAATCCTGGCCCTTGTCTACAAGGCAATCAAGAAATAATTAGAAATAGAATACATCCAACTTACCACTTGTGGAGAGCAGATGGGCACTGGGGGCAGACTGATCGGGGGAGGAGGAGAGTAGGGCAACCCATTGGCTGGAGAATGGGGTGAATCAAAGTCAGATGGAGGTGGGGGTGTAGCAACATTGTTTCCTTCAGTGATTTGGGACTGAGGGGGGGCAGTGGCTTCCCAGCCTCTTCTCAAGGGTTGGAAGTGTGGGTATGGGTGGTATGTTGGTACTTGAATCAGATTGGTGGACGCTCCCTGAGCTTCGATGTTTTTGTGGTGAGCTGGAAGGAGAGGCATGCGCTGGATAGCTGTGTTAATTGCCCATGCAGCATTGCGTCTTGTGAACTCCCCCACCTATATCATTCATCAGACTGGAACCATGATCAATGGGTATAACATACCATCTGCGTAAATGATGCAATGGCTTGCAATGCATCTGGCAATTTGGAGTGGGGAGGGGATTCTGGTATGTCATGATCCCCACCGTCAGTCTGATTGAATGTAGCAATCTTGTGTAATGTGTCAGATATCAACAGCCTAGGAACATTGAGGTTGTTGGGAGCGTTTGTAGGATTAGACATGGTAATGCTTGCAAACAAGAATGAGCAATGCAGTAGGATGAAGACATTTATCTTACTGCCCTTAATTGTTGTCTAACACACATGCTGAAGAGCATGCATCTATTGATACCTGATTAGTGGCTACTTTTTGTTCAGCAATAGGGTAGATGAACCCTACTGTAACACTGGTCTTTTGTTTCTTGGTAGCTGTTACGCAGAGCGTACCTTTAAGTGACCAAGACTGTGTCGAAGGGCACTCCTTGAGCAGGACACTCACGAAGAGGTACAACTCAGCTCAAAGAGACTAAGGGACGAAGGACTACTCCTAAAGAGGAGGACTGAGGGACTGAGGTTCTGAGGACTAAGGGTGACTCAAGAGAATACGCTAGATTGCACAGATTGAGAATAGAGTACATCATTGTAAACGAATGGACTATATGCTAATCGACACGTAAGCGTGGAATGTCATAGAAGGAAGCAGAACAAAAGGACGTGTAAGCGTCAAAGGTCATGGAAAGAAAGAGAACAAAGGAACGCGTAAGCGTTAGTAATCGGAAAAGAGTAAGTGATGTGCACCATCGGAAATGAAGAGGATGTGTAAGCAGAAAAGAGTAAACAACCTCCTCGGCGGAGTCAAGGAGGACAAGAGAGAACATACAACAAGAAGAGAAAATATAACTGTAACAGTAGCAATGGGGATTGCCACAGTAACTTATTGTATTTTTTTTCTCTACATTTACTATGCTAAAGGGTACAGTAACTGTGATTACTAGTGTATTAGCAGTGGGTTAGTTGATCAACAAAAGAAGGAAAGAACCAACGTGAAAAAAATTAGGGCTTAAATAGTGATGGCCGATTTAAAACTCAGAAATGAATCTCTGCCAGTGGATTAGTATAGGTACTATAGGTACTAGTGATATTAGTGATATTATTGAATTCCTTCAACGTCTGGTCAGGAAATAGTGATAGTGTAGTACAAAGTATGATATTGGTGGTAGCCTATGGTGCTGGAAGCTCTATATGAATTACCTGTTCCCAAGGCAGCTGTTTCTCACTTGGTGGAGAACCATCCAAGTTTGCCACTGTAACTAATTTTAATGAGGTCAACGATGCTTTAACCTGGAGCACTGTACCGATAGGTATGCTTGTGGCTCCCTCTCCATGTCGGATAACCATACACAATGTGTTCTTCTTGCGAGGGGCATACTGTTCTAAACATCTCTTTGGGATGTTCATTTGGAGAAGTGCGGCCCCCCTCGTGTGAGATGTTACTTGTATGGCAAGATGACCTTGGGGTACTTGCCCACCTGTGGCCAACTGCAAAGGATCTGGGACTTCAGTTTTCACCATGTGACCATTGTAGCTACCTTGCCAACCTGAAATCTTGAATGAGGCATGGTATCCCTGAAGCTGGATTTTCACAATTGGCTTGAGTATAAAGTTGTGCTCTGAAAGCCATCAGTTCAAAGTAGGTGAAAGCAAGAAAGCGACATACTCGTTAGGGGGGCTCTCGGCTCTGAGCGCACAGCAATGTCGTCCATGTCAACCACCCATGGGCTGGAAGGGGGATCCGTGGAATCTTGAGATGGAGTTGGGGGCAGTGTTTTGGACCAGGTGACTGTGTTTTCGATATGACCACGCTGGAAGGCAGTCATGATTTCTGACACTTCACCCAGGCTTAATACTCTGCCTGCAAGAGTTGTACCAGCCCCCCTACCATGTGCATCAAAACACAGACCCATTAATGAGAAGAGATCTTACCTCACTACGACATGATCTTTGTTACAGACCACCCAAGGTCTGTTTCCAGCACCTCAGGCACCAGATCTCGGTACTTTTAGACCCCTTTAAGGTCGGGTTCTTTGTCAAGATGAAAATGGCCAAACAGGACCTGCATCTGCCCCGGCAATACCCAATATATTCCATCTCTGTCACATTCGTTCTGAATGTGCCCAGGAACCCTCAGCGGATCATCTCGGGAGCGCTGGCCATTCCTCCTCACAGTTGCCATGCAGTCACCATGAAGGTCAGCGATGGTATCCCAGCACTTCTCCTTGTTCTCATCCTCCCCTCATTCCAGGTACCTCCTCGATGGCTCCCAGGCCAGACACACATGTGGCATTGCCCAGCATCATGCAAGGACTTGGCCAGCACTACAGCTCTCCTCGGAAACGTCATAACATCAAGAAAAGCCAGACGTTAGTCAACATTCCAGGACGCAGTCTCAGGCGTGAGCGTCCGCTAGCCCGTATTGAAGAACTGCACAATTCTAACTCCAGCACCCCCAATGACCCTGGCCCAAGCTTACTCTCATTGGAAATGGCAGGTCCCAGTACATCATCACACACCGACACACCCTTGATGGACAATGGCGGTACTCAAGTGGAATTTGGCACCACCAGCAACAACTTCATAGACCTGCCTGATAGCCATCAAGATCATGTACCACAAAAGCAAAAGGTGTATGTATCTAGTGTACCTTGACGATTCGACAACTGGAAGAAGATTATACCAACATTGGTTGACCCATTCATGCAATACATTTTGCATACCCATGGCCAGCCAACTCCTCCTCCGAGCTGTATGCTTCGTGTCTGTGTGCAAGCATGTACAATGAAGCAAACCAAGCTCACATGTCTATATTTTGATCGTACATCTCTTTTTTCATCCCATATAACACCCACTAACACAAGCAAGACTTTTACACTGTAATGATCCACACATGTCTGTGTGCTACCCTCACCCAAGTTCTAGTGCAACACGGCCTTTTTCCAACAGCCCCTTTGCAGCCGCACATTGCAGTCTCTGTGGAGCTCTTGTCATTTTATTGCGCATTATTTGAATGATCCTGCGATGCCATCAATGTGTTGGCCACAGCACTCAATTCCCACTATGTTTGCCAAGGGTTTCAACTGACAGGAAATCAGGTAATGACTGTATTAGCACTCTAAGACATATATATAATCAAACCGTTGCAGGGGAAGATTGTGCAAGATCCTTTTTGGCAGGGTTTAGGTCAAGTGGTCCAATGGTTTGACATGCTGCAGGTGGAAATAGAGCGCCATCTTGAGGACGCTGTGGCTAGTGCTTGCGCAATGTACCATGAGGCACAACTACTTGATGTATGGTCTAGCGGCAACAATTCACCCTGTAATCCAACACAATCCACAAGTCCATTGGAACCAGCATCTTCATCCATCTGCTCTGCTGATCTCGTTAAGTGATGCCCTGCATGTTTTGGGGGTACTATGCATGGTCGACTGCTCTCCAAAGGTGGTGATATTCATGTCATCACTGATGGAAACTTCCACCACCGTCACAAGAGAGCTGCAGGTGACTGCCCTATATTCTACAAGCCAGCATATTTCATCCCCAAATCTCAGGTTGATGCTGTGGGGTGACACATAACCCATGCGTGTAAACACCCTCCTTGTTCACACCATACACAGGTCCCTGAAGAAGTGGTCAATCAATGTGAAAACTCATATGAGGCTGCTGATGGCAAAAAGCAGAAAGCTGCCATGGATAGCTTTGATGACACAGGGTTGATGGCTTTAATATGTCGTCATGACATACCCCTCTTCTTTGCCAATATCGATACACCCAGGGAGCAGCAAAAATATAGTGTTGCACTCATAGAACATTTATTTTCACTTCTCCTGACCAATGCAATGGTGACAGTATTGTATGATGTCAGATGTGTCACACACCGATTGCTACAACAGGTAAGTTCTTCTGAAGTTTCCGGATCCTCACCTCAATGACTCCCCAACCTAGTATGACATCCTGCCATCCTATGTTACGTCAAGGGTGCATTTTGCAACTACTGCCATGCACGCATATGTATGGGCATGAGTGGGCATGCCAATTGGTGTACAACCCTTGGCTTGCAGTTGGACTTGGCCTGTTGGATGGTGAGGGCATGGAGCATCTGTGGTCTCACCTTATAAAGCTCATTGGTATAGAACGGGCATCATCAGTGAGTTGGACTTATCATTGCAATGGCGTGAGGGAATTGAACTAGCTACAGTGCCAATGTCGCATATGGTTGCTCGATCGTCAAGCCTTTTCCATTGGGTCTGATCTACGAAAGGAACTTGGTAACTGGCTGAAACGCTGCGTAAAGAAGGGGGTACAGGAACAAGGACAAGCTGCTCAGGAGGTACTCAATAACTGTGGTGTGTCGATCACAGAGTTACAGGCACAGTGGGATCTGCAGTGCCATGCCCAACTCTCAATTTGTGTGTGTGAGTCTCTTTGTTTCCTCACAGCCAAAAAATCCTTATGGAAAGTAGATGCACCTGCCAGGCTGAAAAGAGAACTGGACAGCGTCCTTGTTCTTCAAGCTGACCTCGATGCGTCTGAACGTGCGCTGCAAACTGCATGTGCTGCAATCGAAAAAGGGGCCCTTGCGACTGAGGCCTTACCTGTTCTGGACAGCATGGAGCGAAGCCACACCCACCTGCTTGATAAGATTGAAAATTTGTATGCTTCATTGAATGTCACTGAACATTTCCCACAGTTAGAAGGTGTATCACTTGAATTTGTGTGAACATTGTTGATCATGTGAGATCTCAAAATCAACATTTGAAAAAGGGCAATCGCAAGCTTCTTTGAATGGGACAAGCTTGACTGTGCCATTGGCGGCAAAGACCAAACATTAGGTTAGTACTCCTCAATTCATCCTTGTCTTGTCTAACTCCACCATAGGCACTAAGCTGCACCAGCAGACACATAAAGCGATAGCCAAGCATCAGCCTGCCTTGATGTCAGCAATCAGAAAGTATAACCATTACTGTGAGCAACTCACAGATATATATGACCCGACATATGCAATCCCACTTCCCTCACCACTTCCCACTAAACTAGCAGAATTAAGAGTGGACCAAACTCTCCTACAGGATGTTTGGATATCCCCTGCAGCAGCTGGTGAAATCCCTCCATGGTTAGAAGACATGGACATACATGAAGGCATTCATGTGATGCTGAAGTGAGACTGTTGCTGTGAAGAACAAAGGTGGCTTGGCATGGAAGCCGACAACATGTGTCATTGGTTCAGACGGGAACTCTTTGCAATTGAAGCAGCCATGCTGCATCCTGAGAGTAAGTGCCTCCCAAAAAGTCAATGGTTGTTCCATTGACATCCAATCCAGATTCGTTATTACATACCCTACTGCAGCAACGTTGTGAAGACCTTCGTGAGCTGCAGGAACAATGGCCCACTCCACTGGCAAGTGCACTGCGGTATAATACTCAAGCTAAGGAAGCCATGTGACTCACCCACATGTTTGCAGGGGTTTCCCCTGACACCATCGCCCTTCATTGGCTTCCACCCATTACTGCAACCCTTATGACCATGGAAGCCGCAGAGGACAACGGTCAAGTTGAGAATGAAGTTGAGCTTGTGGATACCATACTACCACCTCCTGAGCACATACAGCTCAACGATGTACTGGAAAGCGAAGGCTATCAGGAGGAAGATGATGATCAGAACACATCTGAGCATGAGTTTACTATCAACCTGTCATGGCATCCACCTTAGGTTTGCAACTGTTTTATCACTCCCACCACATTCATGACCCGCTTTTCATCCCAGGAACTTTCCATTGGTGTTGTTGACATGACCAGCGGTCCACCCGTGGACAGCGGAGAAAGCATAGTCCGAAAGCATCCATCGATAGATGGATTTGGTACAATTGTTTTCGAAACACATGACATCGACATTCTCATGAGTAATGGAGCATGCCTCAATGACACATGCATAAATGGCTATACTGCACTTCTCTATTCAAAGCACCTCTCTGCCTGTTCCATGGCCATTGCTGTTTTCAACACCCATGACCTGTCTTGAATTAGATATAATACAGACGACAACACAATCTGGCAGAACACATTCTGCACAAGATATTGGGAGCAGAATATATGGGTGGTTCCCATTCATCACCCGTCAGCATGGGGTCACTGGGTGTTGTGTACCATATACATACCATCTCATTGTCTGCTTCTGTTCGACAGCCTTGCAGAGCAACAGCCCTGGAAGAAAGACCTCCAGGTTTGTGTCAAAATCAATCAGTCTCTATGTCTACTACTTCTATGTTGCAGGACATTACACAATTCATTTTACAGCTATCCGGACTTGCCTTGCAAAAGTATGGAGCCCTGCAGATCAATAGCAGTGAATGGGTTGTGGCGCCAACTTCTGTGAGTTCCAGCTGTGCCACCTAGGTACCCACCTGACAAATAATAGGTAATACCCATCCAAACAAATGATGTTGACTGTGGGCTATGGGTGTTAGCCCAGCTTGTGGCAGTATTGAGAGGTCAAGAGATGACAGGACTGACCAAAGGCGATATGAAGGCATTCCAAAAATACTTACATCATCTTGTCCTTGATGTTCTGGCAGGGTTGCAGTCAAGAAGTACGATTTTTGGAGAGCAATGACAAGTAGCTGATGGGGGCATGCTATCAACTGGAGCTATGAATCTACAGATGGTATGGATTGCGGAAGGCATACTCCTATCGGCAGTCCATAGACAGTGAATTGTGTACTGTAATGAAGGTGGAATGAAGAGCACACGGAAAGTTGGGAAGTTCCATCAATTGCACCTCAATGGATAAAAGCCCCAATGTGATCTGGAGAGGCAAGTCCAGACATGAACCATTGAACACTAAATGGCCAACCTCGACTCACATCCCAACACTGTGTGGCTGGTCATAGGCGGTAATGCACCAGGTACCTTCAAGTCAAAGTATGCCCTCGCTATCAATTGCGACCTGCATTTTATGACTGACGAATTTGCCTACCATTGTAGACAAATTATACCGTGCAGCCATGGAATGCCGCCCCTACTGATTGCAATTGAATGCTTATCAGAAGACGAAGCAAAATCAGTACAACGAGTGCTACAACCTGTAGTGCAGTCCTTGAGACCTAAGCCCACATCTAAGCAAGTGCTCAATGCATTCAAGTGTGAACATAGCGTCAAGAATTTATTCTGGCCCGGGGAACATGAGTTCTATGTGGTTGTTGTTGGTGCCCCCTGCAGGATTCTTCAAAGTAAGTGTGTTATCCCTTGTATCTTATGTTTGTGCCTCATTTCATTATTGCTTGTCATGCAGAGAAGGCGTACAGAATTCAAAGGGCTTGTTCACTCATCACTGCTGGATTCCCTGCAGGGACTTCTGGCAGGTGCTCGCATACATGATCGTAAAAGGGATTGATGAACTCATGCCATCATCTCTTGCTCTGCTGAGTTCACCACCAATGATGCACAGTGATTGTAAGGCAGTTGAATACGATCCATGTCTCTCATGTTACCTACTTACTTGCAAACCAGTGCACAGTTTCAACAGCAATACATTGCCCTCTACCCAGATCATCCGACAGAATACGCCACCGCCCCAGAGCATTCGACATGCCCTCCAGAGACCCATTTCCTCTGTATCTGACACTGGCAGTCCTGCATGGACATGACAGGGAGGCATGTCGGCTAGGCAGTTACCAATATGAAACATGTGCTGATCACATGATCTTGCAGAATTGCCGTTCGTGGTGCATGATCTACAGGAAGCATTAGTCGTGGAGCCACACATTCCCATTGTATTTACTCACTGCCACACACTCCAGGGAATTTTTGAAAGCTGTTACCATGCCCTGCCAATGCACTCAGGCATGGAACAATGTGCACTCACACTCGGGACCTTTGCCAGTCGCTACCTCATGGCTCATGGATATACAAGGGAGGCTATTAACACTGTCATTGAAATATGACAAGAGGTATCTACAGGCACAGAATTTGCTATGTGGCTTGCAGGTGAGGGTATGGCACTGACCGAAGCCAGTTACCTGTGGGGCCTCGTAGCACAGTCCACTTAGCCACTAAGTTAGGATATATGGATATTTCTTGATTTCTTGTGTAGTTCTACATGAGGGTGTCAGCCCGATATATCAGCAGTGGCATCTTTGAACATGGTTTTTTTTTTTGCGTCCACTTCTGCGCTAACCTCAGTGAATTCCGAATGGCTTCCTGAGGAGAATTCAGTCACTTATAAGTGTGTGCACAGGTGAGCTGATTCCTAAGCTCCTGATGCCTCTGCCATCCTTGCCGACATCCTCAGAGTCAGAGTCAGAGTCCCCACATTCGCTGTCAATGACCAACCTATCCGAGCTAGGTATGACATCCATGCGTTCTAATTTCCTACTATTTATGGGGACTAACAATACCCTCACAATGGGGATTTCAGGTACTCTCAACTGTCTATTTACGCTGTTGGGAGTGTGCATGGAGGCTACAGAAGATCTAATGGTGCTGGCACTCCTCACACCAGGATGAATCCCTCAGCCTGGCCAAGCCGATTCACCTGACCTTGCCCAACGGCCTCCGGGATTCTCTCATCTTGCCCCATTCCTTTCTTCAAACATCCGCATACCTGTCATGTCCAACATCCCTAGCCACCCTGCACCAGATGGGTATGGGCAGCACGTATACAACACTTTTGTCTTTGATGTTCCACTGCCTGACGCAAATGGGAGGATCTACCTGGTGACACGTGGACGTCGAGTAGGCATTTTTCACACACAGTGAGATACTCTCGTTGGTTCATGTATTTCAGCTTGACAGCATATTCCATAGGCACGTTGCTCTCCAACAAGTTATTGATCTACCTACCGCTGTGTTATATCGTCTACATGACATGGAAGAGGTGTATCATCTCATGATAATCGTAGTGGACATGAACGAAGCAGAGTGGTTATAGCTAACTAGAGCTCGTACCAAAAGTTTGCCCTATACAATGGGCAAGACTACCTGCTCTTGTATATACGTAGAAAAGGAAAATCCTCAAGTTTGATTTGAGGGCATTTCAGAGTCAGCCACCAGATCATCGATTGCATATGTTCAGGTGGTTGCCAAGACACTTGCCAACCTCCCAAGCCCACTCCACAGATGCTGCTCTGGAAGAAGTCTGTATGGTGCATGATTAGTTATTTTGCGTGGATGAAGCTCAGCGGAAGTATCCTATTCATTGAAGGTTGCAATACATCATTTTAGTAACTCCTACCATCATTGCCCTAGTTGCGTTCCATTAAATATACACCAACCACATGACGGGTATTTCGCTACTGTTTCCTCTCCCCGGTCCTTTCTAACAACTCATTTCTCATTATGCCACTCACCCCTCAACCTGAGGATGGACAACAGTCGCTGGTTCTCAGAGTAGAAATTCCACCCACTATGACATTTCAAACTCTAGTGTTCCACCATGAGAGAGATGTTGAAATGGTGGGTGTTCCCAGTTTTCTCATGGCAAACGACTTGCTGACACTCATTACCCACTTGGCAGGTGGTTGTTTTATGCATTCAGCTGAGACAGACGACTTCTTATCCCATAGTCACACTCTCGCATCCATATGAAGATGAAGAGTCCCCTGAACATGAAGATCCCAAGCCCAACCCCAAACAAGAGGCCCAGGCAGCCATGTGTGTTGTCAGCTGTGTGGTAATGATTATTTCTTCCTCGGTTCCTTTTACTGAATATGACTCATATAGACCAGTACCACTGACAAGGCCACAAATGCAGCAGCTGAATCCCATGTACATTTCTCCTTTTGCTACTGTCTCTTCAACAGCTTAGTCATTGTAGTCTCGGACAGCGATCAGAAGGTGACAACATTCAACTTGATTCCCAGCTGCAGGACCCAGTGCCATAACAATGCAGAGCCTTGGCAAGTGTCGCAGGGTGTCACCACAGTAAAAATGTAGTATTATTTAGTAGTGAGTGAGGCATGCTTCTTAAATACAAACTTCTTGTCTAGTTAAATCTTGCACTTCATCTATTGTACGATTTGCTTGCATATCAAATACATGGTTCCTGCCTAGTTTAATCTTGGTTTAATCTGCTGCCTTTCTGATTAATTACTAATTAGGTACGTGACCTGGAAGATACCAGGAGTTGCACAATATTTGATACCACAACCACTCCACCTGGCCGGCATTATTCAAGTCCACGAACACAGAATAGACACCTGTTGGGTGTTTGATCAAATCCCCATGACCAATGTTCTAAATCTTTGCAACTCATTTTTTTTTTACCATAGTCAGCCATGGCACTGCTCGGATGAGTTTGACCCTCTCTCTACCCTCTTCTAACCATCGGCAGACCATCGCTCCACATGAGCATATGCAGATCCTCATTGTTAGCAATGTATCCTCTGACCGCTTCCTGATCTATGCTAGAATTTCATCTGGTGTCATTGGTTGGAAGTCCAAGGATCATTTCCTTAGATCTTCCAGGAGAGCTACATAGAGGTAGACGTGGTGGCATTTTCACATCCATTCTCTCCATCCATCTTTGCTCTGCCTGGGTAAGTACTTAGTGATCCATGTTATGTGGCTGCCCTGACCTTTCACAGACAATGTCTCTCGATGACGCTATTTCCACTCAAAACAATCCTCCCGGCCCTATGGACATTCCAGGCGCACCCTACATTGAGGAGGAGCAGTGTGGGGGAGGAAAACAACAGCCATCTCCCCTGCCTGTACTCACACCTACCTGCCTGTGGACCGCTGTGAAGGCCACCACATGAGATGGGGGACTTGTTCATTCTGCCCAGGTCTGGTGTGGCAGGCTGCTGATGGCAGCTCCTCATTTTCCAGGAGATGAGAATGACCCTTTTATTTCCCGTCCTGAGATTCTGGCACCATCTGGACAGAACCCTATATGGTGTGCCAGCCTTTTATTTGATGGGGACACATCAGGCAGGGACGTCTCGTTCTTTGGTAAGGCAAGTGAATGCATTGATAAAAGTCGGTCACCAGCTGCCATAGAGGTGCCAGCACCTGTTGAGGTTGTGGGTCTGCATGAGGAAGGTATGCCTGATTCTTCTCCAACATGGCATGGTGTGCTCACCTGGTGGTGTCAGGACTGAATATAGTCCCAACTCATCAGGAAAATTTTTAGGTGCTGGTATTCCTAGATATATATCATCAGTCATAAATAAGTATGATGAATGCATATAAATGTATCTATGGCATTTTCATTTACAAAGCATAATGAGATTGATTGGATAATGCTATATAGCCACTGCCAGGGTTTGTAGAGTAGACAATTTTCATGGCAACTTGACAATATTTTGATAATATTTATCATTTGCTGATCATTTTATGATTATTTCAATATCAATATTATAGCATCTGATATGAAATAACAATATATAACATTCACTTGTCAGGAAACTATCATAGTGGGAGTATACTGATCAACAAATATCATCATCAATCATTGGCTATCATT
>JBBPUI010000907.1:0-14022 GCA_038094615.1 Heimioporus aff. retisporus | reverse complement strand
GGCGGTCCCTTACGTAATGTGACATAAGGGGAAAAAAATCATAGAGGTCCTGCCAGGATTCGAACCTGGGTCTTGGGAAGATATTTTCAGAATCCCAAGTGATAACCGCTACACTACAAGACCAACGACGAGAAATCGAGTTTGAGTGCATCTCTGTTCCTTCCCACGAAGCGTAAATACGATGATGGCGAGACCATGGCTGTGTATGGCCTGTATGCAAAGAGGGACGCTCGGGTTGTCCCCCCACTCGCCCCCACGTCGGACGCTCCTCTCCGAGGATTGGAGCCGGACCAGGGTGAGCCCTGTGCAGACGTAGGTAAAGTAAGCGGGGTGCGGTTTCGAGCCCGCGAAAGCTCTCGTTAGGGGGCCCCGCTACTCTGACCCCTCACCCTTGCGAGACCATTTAGGGTGCTGGCTTCCGATCTATCGAGGGAGTCGGCCAATACACGTGGTAGCTCACAACGGAGGGGCACGACCCCGAATAGATCAGTTGCGATGCAGGTAACAACGAGTGGGGAGGCTTCCTGCCGGTGGAGCCTAAATATCAGGTGGCGCAAGGGCCGGGCACAGCTAGCACCGCATTTCCCACAGGTCGTTCGGGCACCAAGATTCCCGTTGACTTTTTCACTGTCACGCGGGCCCCATGGCGGTCCGTACCAACGTGCGATCGCTCCCCGCCATCAATAAAGATAAAGGTTTCGATGAAGCGACGCAGGTTTGGCATACCACTCCTCCTCAAGGGCTAGGGCCTCCTAACCATAACTCGAGATCTTGCCAAGGTGAGCAGCTACGCTACCGATCAAGTTCTTAACAGAACAAACAAACAGACTACACCATAGACACTGCCCACTCTTCCTCCCGATTTACGTGATGCTTCCGATAAAAGGGAGTACCGTCAGCTTGAAGTTACCTTTGATCGGAGAGAGGCTACCCTCACTACGCTCAGCAAAGTCCCTGTTGGTAGCCAACTTTACGGATTTCATAATCTTGCTGTGTTCCTTCGCCTTCATCACAACGTCCATCCTCTATCTTTCCCTCGTCTTCCATGCACGAGTTACCACGCGCAAATACGAGGTTTTTGTTCCTAGCGGGGTTTTGTCGTTCCTGCCGCGGGTAATATCATCTCTCTCTCTGGCTATTGCTTCTGCCATGATAGTTGTGGCCGGAAAACGATACCTGTTTTTCAAGCTCGCGAATGGAGGTCTGCGTACCCACAGAGTTGCAGTCTACAGCAGTCCCACCATCATGAACCTGGCTGGCCACTTGATTTCACATGGAACGGAACTCCCTTTGTTCTGTCTGTTGGCTGTCTGGGTATTGGCATTGGTCACCTGTCTGACTGTCAATGATTGTTGGCACAATGGAACACTCACTACCGAGACCCCAGTACGAGTACCTACTGGCCCACTAGATGCGACTTCAAATTACTCCTGGGTGAACCCAGCAGTTGGGCAAGTAACCTATGTCATATCGGCATGGTCTTTCAAAACCACAGGCAGCATGGGTCTCATCAATGTCATCGATCCTGGTGCGGAGACAGACTCGAGTCGTTATCCAATGGGTGTCATATACTTTCCTCCCCTTCCGGTCCCCCCTGCAATTTTCGAACTATTAAATTGCACTTATTCAGGCCCCGCCACATTCAATGGCCTCAATATCTCCATTGAACAACTCACCTCTATCCCATCCACTGCTCAGGGACATCCTCTCTGTACTCAAGACGCCATCCAGCTATTTTATGATTGGTCTGATAATCAGACACTTTCTCTCATTGCCGATGATAAAGCCACCTTTCGGATCAATGCCACTGCAATCATTATGGGTGGTACGCTGTCCTTCAATGGTTCCTCCACGACGTTCGCATTGAACGGGACATCATGGCCTAATGTGATGTCAACTGGCAATCGATGGGCTGAAGACCTCACAAACGTGATTTGCAACCCCACTTTCGGCATGATGTTCAGAGGCTACAGTTTCTTGGAATTTGTAAATGTGCTCAATGGCGTTTCCGATGTGGCCGGCAGCCATCAGTTTTGGAGTTCGGCGCTGAATATAGCGATTGGCGCTTACAGCTCAGCGATGATCGTTCCCATGTTCATCGATCCTCCAAACCCGGTATTGGCCGCCGCTTCGGTAACGATATATGACGTTGGAGTCAGGTTGGGTTATGGGACCTACGTTCTCTGTCTCAATGTCATTGTGTCGATCGTCATGTTGGTCATGGTAGGGAGGTTGTGCGTCGCCAGCCCCTTTGGCCCAGATTTCCTCAACCCAACACGGCTGCTCCTGGACCCGCTCAAAAAGCCGGAATTGTTCAACGCGTCGCTGCAGACGACCGTGGACGTACTTGCAAATCCGTACATGCTCGTCGGGCCAGACAATGAGTTTGTACTTGCGGAGCAGAGAGCGATGATGGAGCCGGCAAGGAAGAGGCGCGGGATGTTGAGCATTTTCAACGTACGAACATGGACCCGTTTGGACGATTTTTATGAGGATCCTACCATGGAGATGATGTAATTGATTGTGTGGTTCTGTATAAGTGTCTTGGAGTTGTCGTTCTAGGATCCTGGACGCGCCAGTGTTACAGATCACCCAACTAGATCCCATGAATATGACGCATCCAGGCTGGCCTGCCGGTGAGCGTCGAATATCACAACTTCGAGCATTCACAGCCATCTCTTCCGAGAGTATCTCGGGACGAGTCCCTTGATCGCGGTGCGTGTTCGGAATATACTGGGATGAATCTGGGCCGTTGTGTTAGACGGAACGCTATGCGGTTGTCTGCAGGAAGCAGTGATTTGGGAAATTATCATGTGGCAGTTGGGTCAAGATGGCTCATAGTCCAACAGTCAAAGCTGATAAACAGCGAGTGGTGATACTTGAGTTCCTCCGAATGGAAGCATCGACCTGGCAACGAATGCTATCCAAACGGCGACTCGGACAACCCATGAACGTGAGAAAGTATGTATGAAGTGGAACTGCCAAGTTACGTTCGTCGTGTAAATTTTTGATGTGACCTGCGATGGCATCGCCTTCATGACATACATACCAGGGCTCTTGCCATTGGCATATAAAACACGATGGAATATGCGTTTGACATGCCACTCCTCCCCAGGCAGCTAGAGCGCGACATTCCCAGTAACCTTGGGCTCTCACCGACTCATCATATCCTATTGCGTGCCAGTGATTCACGTCAAGCTCAAGGTGAGCACCTTCGCTATCGACCAGGTCCTTTTACGGAGGAAACGGGTAGACTGTTCATCGTAGGCACGCCAACACATCCTCCTGGTTTACCTGATCCTTCCGATGGAAGGAAGCACGGCCAAGCTACCTTTGATTGGGCAGAGACTGTCCCCGCCACGTTCAGCAAAGCCCATCTGGCTAACCGATACTGCGGATCTCTTCGTCTTACTATGTTCCTTCTCCCTTACCACAATTTCCATCGTCTACCTTTCCATTCTATTCCATCAACTGGCGATGGTTCCATTCTGGGCATATACTCCTAATGGGGTTGTGTCGTTCCTCCCACGGATAATATCGTCTCTCTCTCTGACTGTCACCTCTGCCGTGATAGTAGTGGCCGGGAAGCGATACGTGCTCTTCAAACTTGCAAATGGAGGCATGCGTACCCAAAGGGTTGCAGTCTACAGTAGTCCTACCATCACCAACCTGGCTAGCCACTTGACCTTACACGGAACGGAACTCCCTTTGTTTGGTCTGGTGGCCGTTTGGGTGTTGGCATTGGTCACTGGTTTGACTGTTAACAATAGTTGGCGGACGGGGTCGGCCAGCTCGTATTTGATAACGAGCGTACCTTCCGGTCCGCTCGATGTGACCTCGAATCAGTCATGGGTGACCCCAGCGATCGGACAATTAACCTTCATCATGTCATCGTCGTGTCTCGATTTGACAGACGTAGTCAACCTCATCGATGTTGTCGATCCCAATGCAGGGGAGGGTTCAGGTCGTCTTTCGATGGGCACTATCTTCTTTCCTCCTTTCAACATGCCCGATCAATTTTTGCCGAATGGTTCTTTTTCAGCTACCACTACATTCAACGGCTTTAATATCACCATTGAACAGCTCACCTCCACCCCATCCACTGCTCAGGAACTCTGCACTCAAGATACCCTCCAGCTGTTATACGATTGGTCTGATAATCAAACTCTCTCCCTCGTTGCCGCCGATGGACCTACCTTTCGGATCAATGCCACCGCGATCATCATGGGTGGTATGCTGTCTTTTGATGGCTCCTCCATGATGTTCGCACTAAATGGGACATCATGGCCCAATGTGATGTCAACTGGCAATCAGTGGGCTAAAGACCTTGCCAACGTGATTTGCAACGCCACTCTCCCCTCGATCATGGGAAACTGCTTGTCGTCGCAGACTGACTTGAGTTTCTTGGAATTCGCGTCTCTGTTGAATGACAACCGTCACGACGCAAGCTTGTCAGATGAAGTGGGCAGCTACCAGTACTGGAGTTCAGTGCTGAACATGGCGATTGGCGCTTACAGCTCCGCGGTGCTCTTATCCGAGAACAGTCCATACTCCGCAACCGGTGGTCCGACCATGGTCGAAGTTTCGATCAACCAATCTGGCCTTGGGGTCAGGTTAGCTTATGGATCCTACATTCTCTGTCTCAACGTCGTCGTGTCGATCGCGATGATAGCCGTCGTGCTGTGGCTGCGCCTCGCCAGCCCTCTTGGCCCGGATTTCCTCAACCCGACACGGTTGCTTCTAGACCCGCTCAAGAAACCAGAGTTGTTCAACGCATCGCTGCAGACGACCGTGGATGCGCTTGCGGATCCGTACATGCTCGTCGGGCTGAACAACGAATTTACACTCGCGGAGCGGAAAGTGATGAGGGAGCCTGCGAAGAGGTTTAGGATGTTGGGCATGTTCAGCACACGAAAGCGAACCCGTTTGGATGATTATTGCGAGGATTCTACCATGGAGATGATGTGATTGGTTGTATGGTTCCGTATACAAACGGGTCATCTGATCTACTGTGATCCGGGCCCGGCACCCCCGTAGAACTTCGGGAAGATAACTGGGATTACAGACAATCGCAGCCGTGGTGCTAGTGCAGTCTCGCCCGATTTGTCATTACAAGCCACGGCCCACGGTATCACTGAGGGAAGTGGGACGGCTGAATTCCAGCAGTACGACATCTGAAATGTAGTACGAGTCCCACTGAATTTCATTGCATGCGCACAAAACACCACTGAAAGTCATTGCTTATTGCACTGAAAATTCAGTGCACGAAGTACTGTAGGTGACACTTTTTCACAGTCGCAACCACTTAAATTCAGTGCCACACACTATGTATTGTAGTACCTTTGCCACTCGTTTTCACTGTAATTTCGCCATGATTTATGGCATCAAAAAGGCCAAAAAAGAATTAATGGTACATCTATTCTCCTTTGCTAGTGGTGTAATTTGTCTTAGCTGTACCGGTTTAGTAGCTACTATAATATGCCAACACCCAGAGTCGAACCCTGTGCTTACCATTTTGACTTACCAAAATAGGAATGTAAGCACGTTCAACAGTTACACCATATGGACGGACATAGGATTGGTGAGGTAAGCTTTAATATAGAAGCTACAAGCTATGACCAAAATTTTCAAGTCACTGCCGCACAAAAGTGGCTAAGTTGAAAGTGTTCTCGGACAAGTTGGAGCGGGAAGAATAAAAATTTATATCCAATGTGTATCTACTACAAATGTACAATTGAATTCTGCGACGAATATGAGCGCGGAGCGTTGCCATCGTGTGGTGGCGGCGATGCGTCGCATTATCGCCGTGTGGTGGTAGTGGTGGTAGTGACGGCGGCGACACGACGTCGGGCTGGCGTATTGCCCGCCGTGTCGTCGTCGCTGAGGTGGTGGGCGTGCTGTTGCACGTCCTGGCCCGCGTCGTCAGCGTCGCGTGGCGGTGGCAGCGTGCCGTTCGGCTGCTGTACTGCCTGCTACGTCGTTGTTGAGGGGGTTGGCGCGTTGTTGCGCGCCCTCTCCCGCATCGTCGTCGTGCGGTGATTGGAGTGGTAGTGACGCGCTGTTGGGTCGCCGTGCGGCCTGCCATGTCGTCGTCGTTGAGGTGGTCGCTGTCGCGCGTCCTCGCCCGCGTCCGAGTTGTTGCCATCATGTGGTGGTGGTGGTGGAGTGATAGCGGCGGCACGACGTTGGGCCACCGTACTGCCCGCCACATCGTCGTGGTCGAGGGGGCGAGTTGTCGTGCTCCCCGCCCGCGTCGCCGTCTTCGCGTGGTGGTAGTGGCGCGCCGCGTTGTCGTCGTGTGGTGGCAGCACGCCGTCCTGCATCCGAGTCGTTGCCTCGTGTGGTGGCGACCCACCGTGTCGTCGTCATGTAGTGGTGGTGGTGGTGATGGCGGCGGCACGATATTGGGCTGCCGTACTGCCCGCCACGTCGCCGTCGTCGTTGAGGTGGTGGGTGCGCTGTTGCGCATCCCCGCCGGCGTTGCCGTCGTCGCGTGGTGGTGGTGGCTCGTCGTCGGGTTGCCGTATCGCGCACCGCGTCGTCGTCGTTGAGCTGGTGGGCGCGCTGCTGAGCGTCGTCATCTTCGTGGCAGTAGCACGACGTTGGGCTGCCGTATTGCCCACCGCGTCGTCGTCGTTAAGGTGGTGGGCTTGCTGTTCCGCGTCCTCGCCCACGTCGTCGCTGGACCGGGCAGACTGAGCTGAGTGAGCCGCTCAGAAGACTAATAGCGTTATGTGTACTGAATTTGATAGCTCTAGCTACTGAAATTCACTCCGTCAATTTTCAGTGGTAGTAATGCTGAATTTAGCGTATTAAGTTTGTACTGAAATTCATTTCGTCATTTTTCAGTAGGGTCAGTACTGAATTTGGAAAATTGTCATTTGCACTGAAATTCATTTCGTCACTTTTCAGTGGTGGCGACACTGAATTTCGTCTTTCAGTACCTAAAGTACTGGTATTCATGGTATTTACTTCCCACAGTGGTATGTAACATACTTAATTTGCAATGTATTGATTCTTGATGGTCGTGACGTGCCTTGGCACGGCGAGACCGATAAGCACAGCTCTCGCTGGTATATAAAAATACGATGGAATATGGGTTTGACGCGCTACACCCCACCTGGCACCCTGTGCACGACGTTCCTCGTATCTTTGAACACTTTGGGCTGCTACGCGTCAAGCTTCAACCTCAAGGTGAATAACTACTGCCACTGACTAAGTACTACATCCAACAAGTTGACTGTTCCTCGTAGGGACTACCCACTCTTCATCTCTGTTGCTTGAAATTTCAGATCTGATTTTATGGAAGAGAGTGCCATCAAGCTATCTTGGGCTGGGAAGAGACTATTCCTGCTACGTTCAGCAGTGTCTCTCTGGTTAGCCGACATCGCAGATAACTTCGTGCTGCTGGGTTCCTTCGCTCTAACCCTAACATCCTTCATCTATATTCTCATCATATTCCTCGCACAAGCGGGCATCTACTACCTGACGACTGAAAGGAATATAGCATTCCTGACACGGATAATATCATCTCTGTCACTCACTACCACCTCTGCTGTGATAGCCGTGGTCGGAAAGCGATACGTGTTCTCCAAACTCGTAAAGGGAGGCCTACGTACCCAAAGAGTTGCCGTTTACAGCAGTCCCACTATCACAAACCTGGCCAGTCACTTGGTTTTACGCAGAATGGAACTTCCTCTACTCGGTCTAGCGGCTGTTTGGGTGCTGGCATTGGTTACAAGCTTCACTGTGAACGACAGTTGGCAGATGGGGTCTCTCTCATTCTCGTATCCGATAGCAGCTCCGTATGGCCCACTCGATGTCACATCAAATGATTCTTGGGTCGACGCTGCAATTGGACAATTGACCTTTGTCATGTCATCGTGGTGTCTCGGATTGACGGACGCGGTCGGGCTCATCCACATCACTGATACCAATACTGTGGCGGATCCGAGTCTTCAGATGGGAGTCACCTACTACCCTCCTATTCTCGGCCTTCACTATCCCTCAGATTATTCTTTTGTGGGCGAAATCTTGCTTAATAGCTTTAATATTTCCACGCAACAGCTCTCGTCAGTCCCATCTACTGCTCGTGAACTTACCAACTGCGCCAAAAACGCCCCTACTTCTGCTGGATACCCCCAGCTATGGTATGATGGGTCAGATAATCAGACGCTTTCTATCATTGCTGTTTCGAATGAAGTTCATCTTCGGATAAATGCTACTGCGATTATCATGGCGGGCACACTGTTTCTCAACGGCAGCTCCACCCAATTTGTACCGAATGGAACAACATGGCCCAACATAATCTCAGCTGGCAGTCAGTGGGCTGAAGACATTACAAGCATAATTTGCAATGCAACTCTTCCGCCCATATATGGCAACCATTCCTGCATCCCATCCCAGCGGATCCCCTTCAATATTTTACTATTTGCCACAAAAATCGCCCATCCGGACTCATACACATCCCAACCAGACGAGGATTATGTAAATTATCCTCAGTTTTGGGGTTCAGTGCTCAACATGGCGATTGGCGCCTACAGTTCTACGATAACCGACTCTATGTTGCTCACAAATAGCGCTACTAGTAGGTCTGCCATTCTTTCGGTCACTCTATATGGGATTGGGATCAAGTCGACTTTTTGGATCTATGTTCTCTGCCTTAACGTCGTAGTGTCGTTCATCATGTGGTCCATTGCAAGGAGGCTGCGCCACGCTAGCCGTCTTGGCCCGGATTTCTTCAACCCGACACGGTTGCTCCTGGACCCACTCAAAAAGCCAGAGTTGTTCAACGCGTCGCTGCAGGCGACTGTGGATGCACTTGCGGATCCGTATATGCTCGTCGGGTCGGACGACGAATTTCTACTTGCGGAGCAGAAAACGACGAGGGAACCGGCAAGGGAGAGGCGTGGGATATTGAGCATATTCTACGCACGAGAGCGAACCCGTTTGGACGATTTTCACGATGATTCTACCATGGAGCTCAGGCGATGTGATTGATTATATGTATATGGCTTTATATAAAAGGATCTCCAGGCTGTCATTTTATTTTTCCCGCTGTAGCAATCGGCTGAATCTCGTGAACTTCTTCTAATACATGCTTAATCTGGGCTCGAGTCGGAGGATTACCAACCTTGCGAGGAAAGCAGCTGATATACGTTGAAGTAGGCGGGACGGAACTAAGGAAATCCATCGAACATCACCGCCGCCTTTCTGGAGAGTATTCTTGCAGAATCCATGGGCCATTCATCTTGCAGGTACTTGTGGGCGCACAAACTTGCTACGGTCATCCGACCCTAGACAATCGTACCAGACGGAACTTTACGCACTCCAGGTCTGTGGAACTATTGGGAGTTCATGTGTAGTTGCCAGCTGGGCAGCAAGCATCGCCCATTAAGAATTTGAAAGAGTCAGAGTTGTCTCTGCCTAGCGGTGTAGCGCTGAGTGTTTTCAGAAGACGTAGCGGCGATCGGAATCTGAATTCCACCCACCCGACGAAATTGATACCTGAACGCTTTTGAATACACTGCCCTGTGCGCCGTCTGGCGAATCTCGCACCAGGCGTACCGACATGTTTGCCGCCCGTTCGCCACAAAGTGTACCGTCCCCGTATTATTTGGTGACTCAGCACTCTTCTCTCCTCCATTTGATCAACGGCGTACTAAAACTTTCCTCGGAAACCACAATAGTCTCTCTGTTTGATTTGTGTTCTGTTCTGCAATCCTAGCATGCTCTCCCTCCCTCCGTGCGCCCTTACAGCTGACGCTCGTTGTCCCATCGCGCTTGTAAGAGTTGTTCGGAATCCACGCATCACTCGGTTGGGGAAAGTTCTATCGCAACCGCTAGCCCTTCCTTGGAGTCTCTTATCATCGCGCGGGCGTCGGCATCATTGCCCATCTCTCGATATTAAATCAAATATGATGACTTATGCGTCATCGATCTTGTCCTCGCATTCAAAAATAGGAACACTCTCGAGGTGTTGGCATCACTTGACGGACCTGGACCGCCTGACGTATACCAAGGTCAGAAAAGGGGTAGATCGACTGTCATAATATATCACCCGGCGAGATGCTCCACGCTTGCAGATTCCGGGACGCGAAAACGTACACTGGTGCTGACCCGGAAAGCGGACAGATAGTTTAAGTAAGCACTTGTCACGCTGCATATGGTGTCCGATAGTGGCTGGGCACTGGGCAATGATTCTATGGAAAAACCAATCACAAATCATTTACTTGAAATCAGCGTTATGACCGTTCCGGATTGATATGTGTCATTTAAGGAGCATAATATTTATTTGGGAGATCTATATACCTGTCGGTTTGACCTTGCCAAATTGCAAGTAAAGACACTGTCACTAATACATCAAATTGCCCACGGCCGACGGAGTTCCGTCATCATTGTACAGACACGATCCGGTCCCAACGAAGGCTACTCCGGCGGAATCATAAGTTTGAAACAAGGAAGGCGATGTGGCTATGAACGGGAAGTAGAGTTCCACATAGGACGCGCCGTCGAGGAAGGGGAAGGCCTGTTGGAAGAAGGCAACCCTGAAACAAAATCTCAGAAAACTTTAACACATGAACAAAAAGAGTAAACCCACTGGTCAGCCTGACCGCCAGGCGGGTTCTGGAGGGCGAACTCGGAAATAACAATCTTGTAGTTCTGGTGGAAGCACGTCAACAGCATGCAAGAAGCCGCGAGTAAAGTGCATTACAGGGAACTGAGCGTTTGCGGACTCGATGTAACTCTGGAATTCTGCAAACGAGCCACTGGAAACACATACGTAATCGCAGAAGTGAGGGAATGACGCATGTGCCACTTACCCGTACCAGTGCTAAAGTGATCCATTATCATGATCAATTGGAGACAGGTAACCAAGATACCACGCTCGACTTACCAAATTGATGTAATCAAAGTAGCACTGTCCGGCACAGGCACTAATCATCTCAGAGACCCAGCTCAAACCTTGGCCACTCGCTACGCTAGAAGACACGGCAGGAAGAGCCTTCTTGATGGGCTATTGCAGTACTCGTCAAAAAATTCACTTGAACCTCCTCCCAGGGAACTTACCAATGGGTTAATGTACTGGATGTACCAAGAAGCAGCATCGCTAGCAGAAATGCCACTGGTATCCGGTTCGTTCAAGGTGAACACGGCTACGCGGGTAGGGCCAAAATGAGATTGAAATTGCACAACACGTGATAGTTTAGAAGACGTACTGGCCCAGCCTTGTGCTTGCCAGCGGGAATAAAGGTCAGCGATAGGACTGGACGAGCAATCGGTACAGCGTTGCATGCCGATGAAGCCGAGACCACCATTGCCATTGGTAGAGGGTGGAGCATAAGTTTCATAGTCGTAGCTAGGCCGAGTGATAAAATGAACAAGCTGCTCGGTGAAGGACTTTGAAATACTATACATTGCAACCACTTCACCGTCGCCGTTGTTGAACACACCAGGGTCTCTGTGCGAGTGTCAGAACGAGACACGATGACCTCGAGAAATTACCGCACAAAGTACTATCATCTGGGAATAAGTGGATTAATGGCGAGCTAACGGGTTACTTGTTTGTGCTTACACCAAGTCCAGCACAGACCCCTTTTGCCTGCGTGCACGGCAACAGCAAAAATTGAGAGGGAGACGAGAGCTAAGGAAAACATTGTTGGGAAGAATTCAATGTTGGGAGAGGCAGATACTTCATGAAGGAATACAACACTGGTATTTAAGCCGTATCCCTCCTGTTCACTTTAGATTTAGTTTATATTTAGAAACTTGAAGACCCGAGAGATAAAGGAGAAAGTAAGCTTCGTTCCAGTGAACCATCGACACAAGGATGGTATAGTAGCGTTACTTCATCCGACTGATGATCAAATAATTTATCAAACTTACCCGATCTATTATTGCGGGAGGCTGATTTTTAACATACCGGAGGACAATAAACTCGAAGAAAAAACATACCGGGACGAATGATACGTAGTTGTTGATTTTAGCTCGACTCGCAGTCGAACCAAAAAAAAATAAACCATGCTGAGAAGCTGAGCGAGAGTACAACTCCCATCGATCGCCGTATAACAGCTGTTCTTCGAAAAAGCCTTGATCAAATTCCGACAAGCTGCTTCACGGCATGTCAATTCTCACGACATTGCTTTGTGTAGAAAAGTAGTTAGAGCCGGAAAATAAAAATGCACCCCCATGTGCTACCGCTACATGGCAAGAATAGCTTTGCTCTTGGAAGACTTTTCGGGAACTAGGATGTAAACCTGGTGCACACATGTTATTTGAATGCCCACCGGAATGATGGATGGAAGTAAGATGAAGCTAGCGAAGCACTGGTGGTCGTCAGTGGCGCATGACTGCGGGTGACGGCATCCACAGACATAGTTCAATTCCAAAATCCGGTGAGCACTAGCCCTCAACAGTAGAATTGAAGTAGGATCTGTCAGCTGCCGCGCCAATACAAGGGGGGAAAATAGCAGTAGTACATACAGTATTGCAGAACGACAAGCGGCCCGTGAAATTTTTACAGAGAGCTGGGCTTGAGTGTACATCTCCGACTGAAAAAAAATACTGGACGGCGTGACGGCTCCACACAATCAAACTCCGAGCTAGAGGTGCTTACCTCCAAAGCTAAACCAAAATGCCATGAATTTCGCATTCTCTAAATGACTTATAAGAATGTCGCAGTCAAGTTAAAGCGCAGGTGTTATACGTGCACTGCATATCTATCTATAAGGAGGAAAGTGGGCTCTTTGGCTGTGGAAGTACTCTGATGTCAGAACTATCATCGGAATGGTTGGTAAATACCAGCCTGCAAGTACACTCAACGGTCCGAGAGGTTAGGAAAGAGTAGGAAGCCGAACCTTGACTAAAGCTTGATCATCTGCATCAAGCTGGATGTCACATAATTGAAAAGGACAATCACGGAGGTTCCGATTATCCCACCAGGTAGGTGAATCATAATTTTTGCCGTTATAACAAATTCGTTCCAGACTAAGGGAATCACAAGTAGAACCAAATGAATGTACACCTAAGTGGCCGACGCCCATTACAGGCCCGCAAATAAACACCAAGCCTAGTTCAGCAAAGGTCACAGCTCTTTCCCTTTTACCACGTTACCGTGCAGCACTCCCCTCGAGGTGTCACCACACTACGACGTCTGACGTGAGATTGTCCGTCGCCGCAGTACTGTTTTGACGTTATGTTGAAATGGGACAAAAGTAGCGGTATGACGTCGAAGTCTCGAGGTGGGAGAAACTCTCGTGAGCCACGGACAGAATAGTAAACCGACCCGAATCCGAATCGTTATCGACTAGTTGTCCCCCTTTCAGACTCACATAAAGCACCACCCTTCAGACCTACAGTTAAATTCCTGCAAGTAACTCGAAGTAGACTAGCTATATCAATGTGTTAAACAGCAGACGGGAACTTGAGTGGAACAACAGGACTTCTCATACCTGCCGTGTAACGTCTATTCCGAGTCCGACCCCTCGCAGCAGGTGCTAATAGATTCGGGGTTCATTTCATCACTCACAGCAACCTTCCTTAGCACGAGGTTGGGGGATGTGCCGTGACCACCCCCCAGATCTGAGTCGGTGATAGTAATGCAACACGATGTTGCGAATTAATACTTGCTCTCAGCCACAACTGGTGACGTACTCGAACGCTGGACGGACTCACATATCTTGTGAATGCCCAAAGTTGGGCACCAACCTGCTCTTGACGACCACATTCAAGTTATGAGCAAACTTGAACTGCTTGTGGCAACGGTGGATTGCCAACAGATACTCGTCCAGTCAGGTGTCACGTGCTTACTTCCTAGCCTCATTCAATGCCCCAAAGTTAAAGCTGGCCCTGGCACTAGTAGCGGAGAAGCCGATCCTGTTGTCTGGCCCCCTTCCGTCCCATCGCTCATCAAGATCATGGACACAGGCGACTGCAATTCTAGAACATGTAAGCACCCTACCCTGACGATTGCAAGTGAGACCGTAAGTATTTGAATTATTGTTGATCCAGAGAAGTAAAGCT
>JBBPUI010000906.1:0-14028 GCA_038094615.1 Heimioporus aff. retisporus | reverse complement strand
ATCGCGTTTTTTCTCACTCTTACAAGGGGTTTCTTTCACAGGAGTAGCTGTCGGGCCTGTTGTTGGTGGTCTTCTGATCCATTCGACAGGAGATGTATTGTCAGCGTTCTATTTTGCTCTCATTCTACATGGCATATACTTGACTCTCATCCTCTCCTTCCTTCCTGAATCCTTGACTCGAGCAAGGGCACAAGGCGCACGTCTGCGGCGAAATCAGGAAAAGGAAAACCAGGTGTCCAGCCATTATGTTGTTGGTGCTTTGAAGGGCAGCGTCGGGTTTTTCAGCCCCCTTGCTGTGTTACTACCTGAACGATCCTCGAATACAAATCCACTGAAGCGTGGAAGGAGAAAATGGAACCTGCTCTTCGTTGCTACTGCTTATGGACTTATCACGAGCGTCATGGCGAGTATGACTCTCATCCGCTCTCGGGGCAGCTGTTCATCACCAACATAGGGATCTGTTCCTTACAGATTCCAATATGTCGCGGCACAATTCCACTGGACACCAGAAATCGTGAGTGGTTGAGAGCCTTCGCCCCTTTTCTTTTTACTCACGATATCGATCAGACGAGCTACTATATCTCAAGTCTTGGTATTAGCCATGCCTTCTTCTTGACGGTGATTTTACCTCGTAAGGATCCCGTTTCCCCTGTGGACAAAGTGCTCAAGGTCTCCACAGTTATCATCAAGTATTTGAAACCTGCCCCTGTCCAATTACCCGCTGCGTCAAACGAGCTTCCCCTGGATGCTGATAGTGTTTCTTCGCCTCGCGATACCAGTTCACCTCAACGTACTGCTCGAATAAATCCAAGGAAACGTCCACCTGCCTCTCATTCTGCTGCCTTTGATCTTGCGCTGGCACGCGTCTCTTTGATGTGGAGAACTGCCGCTTCCTTTGTCGTCCTGGCTGCAAACACTGGTCTTGTTTACACCTTAGCAATCATACCTGGTTCGCTTGGCTCAGGGTTCTCTCCCGCTGTCCATGCACTTGCACTAGATATATACGCCACCCGCGGTTCTGGAAATCGTGGGGAAGTTGGCAAACTGTATGGCGCTTTCAGCGTCGTACAGGCACTCTCGTACGTATTTCCATTCTGCGTTGCTGGGAATCAGCTTCACGACTGTTGGCTGACGATGCGCTTCACTCGCGCCCGTGGTCGTGTGATCATGTGGTGGCTCATTTCGCTGACTTGCCATAGGTCTCAGATCATCAGCCCAGGGTTGTATGGCTTCGTCTATTCCAACACGGTCGCGACGTCCCCGCGAGCTTTTCTCGTGGTAACCACGTGCACAGATCTCCTCGCGCTTGCGTTCCTCTTGTCCGTGAGGGTGTCTTCTCGATCACCAAACGACGGGAACGACGGGGATCAGCGCGTGGAGACCCCTGAGAATTTGGAAGCGATGGAAGAAGAGTTTATCGAAGAGCGATAAGGAGGGAAAGCGACGGAGATTTTTGTGGTCTCCGCGCTGTCGATTTGTTTTTGGCGCGATATATCTCAAGGGAAGGGGGATCAAGGTTTGCGGGGGTCACATCGGTGTGGGTATCTGTGCCTGACATTGCCTATACAATTGTGTGATTACACAGAAGGCAGCACGAGTGCTGGTTACAATACGGAATATCAATATTGAGCCGTGGCTCCCGAATGGCTGTGTGCCGAGTTTTGGCAACGAACCAAACGGAAATCGAGAAAGAAAATAAGGTAACATGGTGGATATACGACGAAGCTTACCCGGCCAGGCGGAACAGCCTCAAGCAGCATCCACGATTACGGGTGCACCATTTCCGTTCGATGACCCCCACCACCACCGCCCGAGCCACTTCCAACTTGCATAGACACAAAGGAAATTGAAGATCCCAACGGCGGTGGAACCCGCGCCGACAAGAATAAGAAGCCACCACGAGTAACCGACAATGCGGTCCAATGCACGGCCCGTGTATCTTTTGATAGTTGCAAGAGGATCGGGTGTCGGCGTGTATGACGCGGGTAGACGAAGGCGGGGTGGTTCGGTGATCGACGATGAGGAGTTGATGGATGAAGTATGAGGTGCCTGAAGAAGCAGGAGGGATACTACGGGTTTCTACCGGAGAAATAACACAGCGACAGCACACGTGATGAGCACGAGGACGTTATGCGCAACGTGGACACAAAGAGAACTTACATGATCCGAGGTAACGTATGAAGGAATGGAAGTGTACAAAATGTTCGTGATATCTGATCTATCCGGCGTAGCGGGAGAATCTGTGTGTGTCGTATACATGATCCTGTCCGTCCAAGATGGTGTTCGCTTCATGCTGAATGTGGAAAGATGAAGGGACGAGGACACGTTGAGGAGAATCACGCACCTGTACTTGTCGACCTCACCAAGCAGGTATTTGTACGTGCATTTGAACTTCCAGAAGGGGGCCTCCCGGAGGCCGATGAATACGCGTCCATTACGACGTTCGTTGGTAAGCTGGTCATACTCCTTTAGTGTTTCACGCGTTTTCTCATCATTGAGCACGAATTGTGCTTCTCTACGTAGCGATGCACGGAGTGGGTGCGCAGGGGGTATCGCGACTCGGAAATTGAGGTCGCCGAGGAAGAAGAGGTGAGAAGTAGCATACATGGTGGTGGGTGGCTCGTTGGGGGACGAGGACGGAGGCGAAAAGAGAAGTGTCCGGACGATGTGGTGATAGTCTGCAATCCTATGTTTGAGGTGTGTTTCGTGGGCCGTGAGGTGCGCACAGACGAAGCTGCCAGAGGTTGCGTGAACACTCGGGATACGGCGGGAGGATATACTGACGTGAAGACCTCCCCGATGCCGGAGCCACGATTCGCGACGCGGAATCTTACGCCGACCGCACCCTTGTTACCCATATATGCGGGGCCGCTACCGGTCCATTGGGTCTGCACGTCGCACACATGGCGTGCGACCGCGTCATCCTTGGCATACACGAGCAATGCGACACCGACGTTGACAACCTTTGCGACGAGAGAGTAAGAGTCCTTGTTCGGGGAATGGGCCTCTATCTGGGTGCGTATATGCGCGTCCTTTTCGTTGATGACGGACTTCGAGCGACCAGCGACTGTGGTAGGTGTCAGTGTCGGTGCGACTACGACGTTTTCGAAGCGGGCGACGTACGCCCGAGGTGAAGTGGTAGTAATTCTTGAAACCCAATTGCGACGATGTCTGGTGCTGTCTGCTCCTTCGAGAGGAAGGAAGAGACCTGGAACGTCGGCGCGAGCCAGTCGACGAGGTCCTGCGGAAGTCCTGCGCCAGCTTGAAGGTTCGTGTTATACGAGCCAATCTGCACGAGAAGACGGTCATTTATGTCACCCATGGCGAGAATGCGACCGAACGCTGCAGGTCTCTGAGCACACTACCCCCACACGAGGTGATTGGCTCAAAATTGGCATCCGGACGGTGCCACGCCCGCACGTTCCCTCGCTTCGGCACCCGCGGAGCCATCATTAGTGACGTCCCACAATACGGCCAAGTTCCTGGTCCGTCAGTATAATATTAGAGACAACGTTCTCAGGTGAGGTTTATACTTGGCAACGGTTTACTCAGTCGAGAGCATCCTTATCAATTGCACCAGATCAACCAGGTCAAACTCCCCGACCCGGCCTACTCGTGTGCAATTTTAGCATCTTAACCACCGTACTTAAACTGGGCCAGCAAAATGACCACCTCACGGTACCTCGTACCAGCAGTCTCCACCCATGGACAATCAGGTCACCGCCGTCCAGTCTGATGGCCGTCCCACCGCCATTGACAGGGTGCCTAGCAGCAGCGATGAAAAATCCTTGGAAAAGGACGAAAAGTCGTACTATGCACAGGCAGACATCGAGGCTGCATCAAGCGAGCCTGCTGACGATACATCGAATGTTGTCCTTCACACTGAACGTGAAATCGCAACCAACGTCATTTCCATCGACGATGACCCTTCCCTTAACCCGTGGACATTCCGTGCTTTCTTCCTTGGGCTCGGTCTCTCTGCCTTCGGTGGCTCTTTGGGTATGTTCATTACTACCGTACTCTTATTTCCGTCTCTTACACAGAGAAGCCGAGATCTATTACTTCAAGCCGGTAGGCTCCACTGATACTCGCGTTCACTCTATTTGTCTCACTTCGTCATTAGCAAACTGTCTTGGTGTCCCAGATGTTCCTTGCTATCGTATCCTATGTACTTGGATATGCGATGGAGAGTTTCATCCCTCGCCATGGAATGTTCCGCTACTTGAACCCAGTGAGTTTTAATTACCGTTGCACCTCCCATGTCTTACTGTTCTCCTCCAGCACCCTTTCAATAAAAAGGAGAATGCGTTCATTATCATCATGTCTAGTGCCGCAGCAAACTCCGCCTTGGCTACAGAGGTCCTTGCCGTGCAGCGGTTGTATTATAACATTACCCCCGATGCTGTCAGCTCCATCTTCCTGCTATTCTCCAGCCAGCTCCTCGGTTACGGTATTGGTGGGGTGCTGAGAAGTGAGTAGACTCCGAACTGTCTGTAAATTGGTGGGCTGATGCAATGTGGCGCAAAGCAACTTTACTTTATCCTTCAAAGATGTTGTATCCTATTGTACTTCCGCTCATGACCATGTTTGACGCGTTCTTCAACGATGGCGCGAATGTCCGCCGAAGACTGAAGGTTTTCTACATGGTTTTCTCGGCGTATGTCTGTCCTTGTACTTTTGATCGAAGGCTCATTTTGAGTAACTAGCATCTTTATCTGGGAAATGTTCCCAGAGTGGATATTCCCCCTTCTCACCGGTTTCTCGATCTTCTGCCTTGCGGCGCCGAACAATGCGACTGTTTCCCGAGTGTTTGGTGGGACCAATGGTAATGAAGGGCTCGGCCTCCTTTCGATCTGCTTCGATTGGCAGGTTAGTCTTCGTACGGGTCTAACGCAAGGATGGTACGATTTACGATTTGTTTTCCAGTATATCTCTGGTGGTATTAATCCCATGACAATTCCCTTAAAGGCTCAGGTATGCCATGTTTTTGATCGTGTTGCCAATTTCTGTGCTGAGCATGAAATCAGCTTTCCAGCTTTATTGGATACATACTTTGCATGTATGTATGGAATAGACGTGTCGTAGGCCTTGCTTAATATCTTCCCAGGGTTGTCTTCGTGGGCGTCTTCTATGGTAATATCTGGAAATCTCAGAACTTCCCCTTCGTACGTTGGTCGCGTTTACACTCGACGAATTACTCACCGCCTGTGTAGCTTTCTCAACTCTTGTTCTATGAGAACGGTACCGTATACAACCAGTCATTGATCTTGAACTCGGACTACGAAGTGGACCCCACCCTTCTTGCGGAACAAGGATTACCATACTATGCTGGAACATGGGTGGTATACCTCCTCACCACAAATATATCGTTGGCCGCTACTATTACCCACTTGCTCCTCTGGAATCGAGATGATCTACGACTTGCATGGAATTGGATGACTCCCTCGAACCTCCGCAAGCGATGGCAAGAATTTAGCTTCCGAGAAATTAACTGGAGGTTCTGGGCAGACGACGGCATACGGGCGCAGCCCTCCGAGGACGAGGATATTGACCCACATTATGCTCAAATGCTCAAGGTGAAGCTCGGTCTTTCAGTAGCTCCAATAATAGGTGCAAACCATCTTTTCATTTTCAGTATCCCGACGCCCCGGATAGCTGGTACTATGCCACCTTTGTGGTTTCGTTCGCGGTGGCTCTGGTGGTGATCTACAAGAGTGGTTCCACCTTACCATGGTGGAGTTTCATCATCTCCGTGCTCTTGGCCACTCTATCGATCGTCTTCTTTGGAGCATTGTATGCTATTACGGGTCTTTTCTTGTCGATTCGTGAGTCTCGTGATCACCCCGCCCAAGTCAGCTAAAATTGTGTGTAGAAACATTTGTGCAGATGATCGCAGGATACTTGAACCCGGGCAAGCCAATGGCTAACATGTACTTCGTTTTGTATAGTTACAGTCAGTTCACCCCTCGTTTGTTCATAAAATGCAGGCACTAACCTTGTCCGCAGATAGCTCCGCACAGGCTAGTCTGCTGCTCCGTGATCTGAAGATTGGCCAGTGTAAGTCACCTTCCTACACACTGTTGGCCAGATGGATCAATGTATTTTAACAGACGCCAAGCTCCCTCCTCGTGCTTCATTCACTGCCCAGATCATTGGTACTATCCTTGGTGCCATCTTGAACTACTGTGAGAGTTTAGTCCATTCCTCTGCAAATTCCTGATATCCATCGCCAGTCTTAATGAACTCTATCATCGACAACCAATTTGAGATCCTGCTTTCCGTCGAAGGGACGAATATCTGGTCTGGCCAGCAACCTCAGCAATACAACTCTCAAGCAGTTGCATGGGGTGGTCTCAGTCACCAGCTGTTCTCAGTCGGAAAGAGGTACCAGTGGGTCCCTTGGTCATACCTGGTCGGGCTTGCCGCGCCTTTGCCATTCTGGATCGTCCACCGTTATTGGCCCAAGCTGCGTGCTGACTATTACTACACTCCCATTATTGCGTATGTGTTTGATTTCTCTATGACAACCTTGACCTTAATTTCCCCATCTTGGGTGGATCAGCTCGTTTATTGGCTACCTTTGCGTGGGCATCAACTCCTCAATCATGGTTTACTTCATTATCGCGTTCACCTCGCAATGGTATCTCAGAACACGTTACCCTGGTTGGTTCCAGAAGTACAACTACCTCGTTGGTGCAGGTATGTCTCTGTTGGTGCCTTTTTTTTATGAATACTCGCCCACAAACGATTTCACAGCTCTGGATGGCGGTACTCAGGTCATGGTTTTCATTCTCTCCTTTGCGGTCCAAGGCGCGTCGGGCACGGCTCATCTCTTCCCATCGTGGTGGGGTGCCGACCAAGGTGGAAACTACGACCATTGCATGTATCTCGACTAAATATCACGTATCTGGATGTCCGTTTTAAATGTAAATATGTATGTTATTTACGATTGGAACAAGAATTCGCAACGCTTTTTTATTGTTTTGTTTTGATCTTCTAAGTCCGTCAAGCATCACGATGCTATGCGAGAAGCTTAGCAACAGTCGCCACTAGGCGAAGAACTTTCGAAATCTCTCGTAATTCAATTTCGGAGTCGTAAACGGCGGAGAGAGATAATGATACGGGACCCGTGACGGACTTTCTCGGTCCAGGCTCATTGATGTGAATATGGCACTGCCATCTACAAACTTCGGAAATGGACGCTCGGCTAGCGAGTTGACGGAATGCTACGTTCGAAAGTTGATATCCGCTCTCGTGGCGACGAAGCAGTGATCGGTCTTGCGCAATGGACGCTTTTGACCACTGGCGTAGTACCACGGTACATGAGCCATGGTTGAGATCAATGGCCCCTGAGTAAGTCCCCGCATGGCTGAACCGTTTGACTTGGTAGCAGACTGACTAAATGAGGCAGCTGCGTGCTCGTGATACGGCGCTCGCTGCTCAGTGCGATCACCGGATCGGTGCCGATCACTCTCAATTGCCTCCGCGTCAGTGGTTGTTCTGCCCATGTGTGCATCCGTCATGTGTGTACGTACGTGTGACGTTCATGCACATGTCGAGTTGCTCTTCAAATTTCTTGGAGGCTCCGCCCTGCTCGCCTCAATCAGCAAGCACATACTTGATACATTTTGCTATTTTTAGCACGAACGAATTATCTCGGGCGTAGTACGTTGGTCGTCGCTCGCGTAGTTGTTACATCACTGCCTGTAGACTCTCACATAAAACTTTCGAAGCACCGCCAAGTTTCGCAGGGTGGTCAGTGTTTCAGCATTGCGACTGACCACCCATCGAAAGAATTATCAACACTGCATTGGACCGCCCCGTGCAGCGACAATGCACGTACAACAACCGGATAAATAGAACGGGCAGGTACTTGGAGCGACCCGATTTCCCCTTTCTCAGCGAAGGTATGGCAACCTGAGTTGGGTGAGCGAAGACTGCTGCGATTTTTGTGTAAATGCATATTCATTCGCTGCAAGTGTCCGAGTCTTGGAGGAGCCGGAACGGCCAAACTAATCTTTTGCCGGGATTCCTCGGCTCGGGGTCACTCAGCAAGGCCAGGGTCACATATATACTAACAGTCTCTTACCGACCCAGAAACCGAGGGTTCGCCTGGCATCTGGCGTCGATAAAAACGTCATTTGCACCGCCAACCACCTGCGCGATGCGAATGCGATCGAAACGTAGCCGCTCTAGAACAACACCACCCCGCAACGAGCCGCCATGACGGGCTTGCCGAATCTGACTGCGTAAGCTAATTACGGAGGCTACCGTGATAAATGATGCTGGCAACATTCGTATATATGGCGCAAACGTTCAACCTTTCAAGGCTTCAGAACTACCCCACCTACCTCCACCCATGGATCACCAGGGTTCTGGTGTCCTCGTCGGCGGCTATCCTACCGTACTCGGTAGAGAGCTGAGCGTCGAGAAAGCAAACTCCTCTCCAGATGAGAAGTTCCGCGACGTGAAAGCAGATGTCGAGGCTGCATCGTTCCCACCGAGTAACGATGCCTCGGATGTTGTGCTGCACACAGAACGTGAAATTGCAACACACGTCATCTCCGTCGATGACGATCCGTCACTTAACCCGTGGACCTTCCGTAGTTTCTTCCTTGGGCTTGGTTTATCCGCCTTTGGCGGCTCCTTGGGTATGTTCGTTATCTCCAAGCGCTTTCTTATGCTTATGCAGAGCAGCCGAAATCTATTATTTTAAGCCAGTTAGCGCTTTATGCCGTCTCTATTAGTTACTTGGCTCACCCAGGCATTAGCAAACCGTCGCGGTGTCCTTGATGTTTCTTGCCATCGTTTCATACATCCTCGGATTTGCCATGGAAAGTCTCATTCCTCGTCATGGCGTATTCCGTTTCTTGAACCCTGTAAGCTTCATCCACAGCTAATTCACATTTTTCTCACCGCTACCCAGCATCCTTTCAACAAAAAGGAAAATGCGTTCATTATTATCATGGCTAGTGCGGCGGCAAACTCAGCTCTAGCGACGGAAGTCCTTTCTGTACAGCGCTTGTATTACAATATCACTCCCAACGCTGGGAGCTCTATCTTTTTGCTGTTTTCTAGTCAACTCCTTGGTTACGGTATCGGTGGTGTACTGAGACGTGGGTTTTCCTTGAAGGATCAAGTACGATGCATGCTAATATATTTCATCCAAAGCAATTCTGCTGTACCCATCGAAAATGCTTTATCCTGGTATACTGCCGCTCATGTCTATGCTGGACGCATTCTTTCATGATGGTCCAATTGCTCGTCGTAGGCTCAAGATATTTTACATTATTTTCGGGGGGTATGTCTTTTTTTTTCCCTTTGTTGATCAGAGGTTCATTCGAAATAACTAGTATATTCATTTGGGAAATGTTCCCAGAGTGGATATTCCCTCTTCTCACCGGTTTCTCAATCTTCTGCCTTGCAGCACCAAACAACGCCGCTGTGTCTCGAGTGTTTGGTGGAAGTAACGGCAATGAAGGACTCGGTCTCCTTTCGATCTGCTTCGACTGGCAGGTCAGTTTTTGCATAAGCAAAGCTGCGGTATTATGACTTACAATTTAATGTACAGTACATCTCCGGTGGTGCTCCTTTCACAACTCCCTTAAGGGCCCAGGTAAACTTGCGATAGATCATCTAGCTATTGTGCTAATCAATAAAATAACAGTTTTCTGCCTTCATTGGGTACATATTATGCATGTGAGTGTGGAATGAATGCTCCGTCTGCCTTCTGTGAACGTGTTCAAGGGTCGTCTTCGTGGGCGTCTTTTATGGTAATATCTGGCAATCTCGAAACTTCCCTTTCGTACGTGATACGCTTTGTGCTCGGCAATGACGATCACTGATTGCAGTATATAGCTCTCTCAACTCTTGTTTTATGAGAACGGCACTGTGTACAACCAGTCGCTGATCTTAAACTCCAACTATGAAGTCGATCCCACTCTCCTTGCGGAACAAGGATTACCATACTATGCAGGAACGTGGGTGGTGTATCTCCTCTCCACGAACATGGCATTGTCCGCCACTATCGTACACCTTCTGCTTTGGAATCGTGATGATCTGCGGCTCGCATGGAGTTGGATGGCACCCTCTAACCTCCGCAGATGGTGGCAAGAATTCAGGTGGCGAGAAGTCAACTGGAAATTTTGGGAGGACGATGGCATTCGGGCGCAGCCTACCGAAGATGAAGACATTGACCCACACTATGCCCAGATGCTCAAGGTGAGCCTCAGTACTTCAGTCGTTTCGATATACATTGGAACGACAACTCTGCATTTTAGTATCCCGACGTCCCAGATAGCTGGTACTACGTGACCTTCGTGGTATCATTCATAGTGGCACTGGTCGTGATTTATAAGAGCGACTCCACATTGCCATGGTGGAGCTTCATTATATCCGTGCTTCTGGCAATCATATCCATCGTCTTCTTCGCGGCACTGGGTGCTATTACGGGCATTTGGATCTCAATTCGTTCGTATTCAGATTGAACCGATGCCCGTGAATCCAATTGATCTTGTGAATAGAAACCTTCGTGCAAATGGTCGCTGGATACCTCAATCCTCGAAAACCTATGGCCAACATGTATTTTGTATTATACAGTTACAGTGCGTTCTCCCCGACGTACAAACCATGATGGCGCTGACTTTATTTTCAGACACTACCTTACAGGCTGGTCTGCTTCTCCGTGATCTCAAGATCGGACAATGTGAGTCATCCAGATCGCTCACTACTGGCGGGAATTGATGTATACCGATAGATGCCAAACTCCCACCTCGCGCTGCATTCACCGCACAAATCATTGGAACTTTTCTGGGCGCCATTTTAAACTACGGTATGAGGACATAATGCTGTTTCCCGCAAATTCTTAGAATTTACCCAGTCTTGATGAACTCTATCGTCACCAACCAATTCGAGATCTTACTATCGGTTCAAGGGACAAATATCTGGTCTGGCCAACAACCTCAGCAATACAATTCTCAAGCAATTGCATGGGGTGGCCTTAGCAATGAGTTGTTCTCCGTCGGAAAGAGGTACCAATGGGTTCCGCTGTCATATTTAATCGGACTTGCTGCACCGGTGCCGTTCTGGATTGTTCACCGTTACTGGCCGAAGCTCCGTGCTGACTACTTGTATACACCTATCATCTGGTATGTATATAATTTTTGTCTCACGGCTGAGTGCTGAGCCTTCTTACCTTCTCTTTTCAAGCGGGTACATTGGCTGGCTCTGTGTGGGGATTAACTCCTCAATTTTATCTATCTTCGTGCTCGCATTCTTCTCGCAGTGGTGGATGAGAACACACTATCCCCGCTGGTTCCAGAAATACAACTACATCATCAGTGCAGGCATGTTCTTTCCGTGTATTTTGTGCATTTGCGTTCACTAATCTCTTCACAGCTTTGGATGGTGGTACGCAGGTGATGGTGTTCATCCTATCTTTTGCAGTGCAGGGTGCAGCAGGCACCGCTCATCTCTTCCCGTCGTGGTGGGGAGCCAATCAGGGTGGAAATTACGACCGTTGTTCGTATCTCAATTAGATGGAAGTTATGTATCACACTTTGTATTTGGATGCTAAGCTGAGCCCCGCCGGCCGCCGAAATTGTGTTAATATTACTCGAGTCTCGGAGACGGTACTCTCACTGTAGTGTGACGATTACGCGAAATATTTACTCATACCAGTGCTTCACTTGAAGCGCATCTCGATGGCTACCATCACTGATACCCTTGATGAAATTTAACCTGAAGTGACGGGAGATAAAAGTAGCTTGAGGGGCGGAGTCCAATGGGGCAAGGTGGTGAGAATCCACACAGGGTAATTTGCTACGGGTACAACCCCATTGGCCATACTATTTCATGAGCTGCATGCATCATGGGCCCTGCATAGCGTTGTGATCCGGACATGGAAGTGAACGTGAACAATACTAATAATTGAAGGATGCACTAGAGTGCCCAGACCAGGGATTTGGAACATATGAGCAAGGCTATGTGACAAATAATCCGATCGACTCGGATATCCAAGCATCGGCGTTGACATCGTTGACACATTGAGATTTTGAGAAGCTGTTCCCGTCCGACAGGTTTAACAAATGGTGTCATCTTGTCGCCTGTGCACTTTACGGTCTCAACATCGCCACGCTTATACTCGATGGTGCCAACAGAACCATCCGCATCGATGCGATTTGTCTCGGCGCTTTACGTTGTACATAGTAGTAGCACACCGACACTGACCGTGGATCCGCACGTCCTTCGTAGTTTCCTCACCAGTGCGTGACGGGTGTTACATATCGACAATGGACAACCGGCAGAACAGAATTGGAAAGAAAGAGCGATGATATCACTCACCACTGGGTTTGTGACGTACGTTGATGTAGACAAAAAGACTGGCAGAGCGCAGGTGCGCCACAATGCTAGACACCAGTGCACTACGCCGCAGCAGCGTGCCCATCGGCCAAGCTGACCAGTCGTTCCTATTCCAAAGATTTGGTCCGTACAGGACCCCGGAGTCAGTCACTACTTGAATCTCAGTCTGGATGAAGGAGTTCGCTACTACTTTCCCGGAGATTGGTCCGCGGTACGACGTGACTGTATCGCAAACCGTCCATAAAATGTGGTTATACCGGCTATAGGCGCCAGTGAGGAATGGGACGACAAACTAAGTTTAGTCAGCACAGGTTTGGGAGTCACCTTGGACTTGTGCCTCGACGAGTAGCCTCCCGACACTTTGTGACGTGTCAACGGCTGTGCTACCACCCAATGATAGCTCTGGGCGCAAAAACACTGCATCATGGGCCATTGGGGGCGAGTGCCTGGCAAACGTGGTTTTAGAAGATTTCAAACCATGCTGCCAAGGCCTCCGGCGAATTGATATTATACCAGGTCGGATCGAGACTCCGAAAAGATTGTAGCAACCATCAGGCATAAAGTGCTTTTTTTTGGAGTTAGCACCGCACAATTGCCAGCGACACCGGCTTGAAGCACTTGGATTTCAATTTCTGAGGTACGTTCACCTTGAAATAATTTCCTCCGTGCTACCAACTTCCATCTTTTTCGGTTCGACACAGTTCCCGCGTTGCCGAACCTGTCGGATTGATCTGCCAATTTTAGTGGATCTGTTCAATTTCATGGTGGCAAAGCACAAAGAGTCTGACGCCACAGTCACCGAGGCATGATGAGTTAAATGCCAAGATGGACAACATGGATTGGTTGGTCCACTTCGATTCCCTGTGCAAGTTTCGACCCGAGCCTTCACTGAATCGGTGGTACTGCCTATTCCCCATGAACGATCAAGGCTCTGATGCCAATCCCGATCACGGCTATCCAACAATAGCAGACAGAGCTTCCAATAACGACGACGACGGTACCCTTCCAAATGAAAAGTTTCAACACACGGAGGCAGATGCTGAGGCAGGATCAAATACGACCGCGGACAGCACCGTCCCGTATACAGAACGTGATTTTGCAACCCACGCTATCTCTGTTGACGATGACCCCACACTCAATCCTTGGACTCTCCGGGCCCTCATCCTCGGGCTTGGCCTATCTGCCTTCGGTGGTTCCCTGGGTATGTTCAGATCCATTCGAGTTTGTGCTTCTGTGTTTTATATAAACTTGGAATAGCCGAAATTTATTATTTCAAACCAGTAAGCACCATTATATTATCCGGAATCACTCGATTTGTCTCATCTAGTCTTTAGCAAATCGTCTCTGTGTCTCTGATGTTCCTTGCCATCGTCTCATACATCCTTGGATTTATGATGGACAGTTTTATCCCTCGCCATGGTATGTTCCGTTTCTTAAACCCGGTAAGTTCAAGTTGTCACATCATGTCCCGTAATTTACGCTCTACTAGCACCCCTTCAACAAAAAGGAAAATGCGTTCATCATCATCATGGCTAGTGCAGCCGCAAATTCAGCTCTCGCCACAGAAGTCCTATCTGTGCAGCGTTTATACTATAATATCACTCCCAATGCCGTGACTTCCATATTCTTGCTCTTCTCCAGCCAGCTTCTAGGTTACGGTGTTGGTGG
>JBBPUI010000905.1:0-14032 GCA_038094615.1 Heimioporus aff. retisporus | reverse complement strand
ACTTGCTAGACAGGTCATGAAAGCTCGCTCTCACGGTAAATTTACCCCCTTTTGTAAAGGTGACAAGGTTTGGCTAGAAGCCCGCAACCTGAAACGCCTTATTTCCCACCCGAAGTTTGCTCCTAAGCGAGAAGGCCCATTTACCATCGTCCAGGTACTATCCCCGCTCGTATACAAACTCCACCTTCCCTGTACCTGGAAAATTCACAACACATTTCATGCTTCTCTCTTATCGCCCTATCGCGAAAACAACATACATGGCCCGAACTTCCCCTCTCCCCCACCTGACCTCATCGACGGAGAAGAAGAGTACGAGATGGAAAAGGTAATCCGACACAAGGGAACCCCGAACAACCGACGCTTCTTGGTCCAATGGAAAGGATACTCGGCCGAAGAAGACTCTTGGCTTCCAGAATCGGAGTTCAAACACACCAAGGAAATTCTCTCGGATTATAAGAAGCTCCATCCCTCCCTTTTCCCTCCATCCCCTTACCCACCATCTTCTCGTCACCATGCCCAACACTGCCCCTAGTCACTCCTCCTCTGTCGAAGCGGATGCTGGCTGGAACCCGCCTCCTGAGATCCCTTGTCTCAAAACCCTAGACCATGCCTGGGATGGCCTGTGGCCCCCCTCTCCTACCACCACTGAACCCGTTGTTAACCCCCCTCGCTTTGCCTCTCACCTCCGCTGCGACCCTTTCTCTTCTATTCAACAGGGACGTATGCTCTCCTTCCTTGACAATTCTAATCTTCGTATTGCCCTTCGAAATCACTTAGACCCCTCCTCTCCTCTCTATTCCCTCTTTCATATTTACATTGAACTTTCGCACCTCTGCTCCCATGCAGATCTCATCGCCGATGACACCGCATGCATGCACCACGCCTTCCGTATCACTGAAACCCACCACACCATCCGAGAGCTCGTCATTTCCACCATGCACCAACTGGAGATGGATGATCTGACCTTGGATATTCAGCGCTATATGGAACATCTTAACACGAGATCTAACACTGACGAGCAATCCCCCGAGGCTTCTAGTGCTCCCTTGACCCAGGAGGAATTAGCTTCCATTGAGCGAACGGAAGTAGCTTGGGAAGGCAAAAGGAATCGTCCTCTACCGGAGACCCACCCCCTCTATAATAACGCATGTTTTCATTGCCACCGCCTCTCTCACATCCGGGCTAACTGTGTCTATTACCATTGCCGCCACTGCAACCGACATGCCCCAGGCCATTCGGCATACCAATGCCCCCTCTTGCGTCGCCGATCTCCCGCTCCTCTCGTTCCCTCCTCATCCTCATCCTCATCCCGATCCTCCTGTCGCTCTCATAGATCTCGTGGTTCCTCGTCCTCCACTTCCACTCGCCCCCTCACACAACATCTCTCATCCCCTCCGGTTCCCCATACTCCTCTCCCTATTCCCCCTCCCTCTGGTCATCGTCATCACCAACACCTTCCCCGTTCCAACGCAGAACTTCATCGTCTTTCTGGCATGCCTGCTGATGGATCCCTTGACGTTGACGAGGAATGGGGATACCCCGACTATGATGCCTCAGCTGTTGCTAACATGACTGGCTCCCCTGGCGGTGATCGCTGCATGGACCTCTAGTTTGTTTTCTTCTTTTACCTCTTGTTTCTCACTGCGGTTTCGAATGTACTCTGGGGGTAATGTTACGATTTGCCCCTATTGTTTTCTCTTTGTCATTCTTACTTGTCATCATCAGCTTAACCTGATGTTTCCACTTTGATAGAGTGCTCTAGAACATACAACGTGTTCATCGCACACCCTCATCTTGTTATCTTTACCTCTTTCTTCCTTTCAAACATTCTCTGCTTAGTCATAGTTATTCCACAACCTTCTATGACTTTCCATTGCGCAGTATATAAACCTAGGTACCTCGTCTCTTGTACCTTAGCTTAGTTCTGCTCAATCTTACCTCGTTTCCCTTCGTCCCCTCATCATAACTCACTGCTACCTCTTTGGTAGGCAGACTTACACTCGAACCACCTGCTATACGTCCTAGCAGGAAGAACCCTTGACCCTATAAGGGCAAGTACTTCGTTGTTACCTCGAACCCTTGACCCTACATTTCAGTTCTTTGAGCCTACGCTCGTTCCTACCCAGACCAAGCATAACAAACAGTGGCAGTTACAGAATGTGGAGAGAAGAATGTAGGTGGATGAGGAAAAACATAGAAGGGAATCATTGGATGAGCACAATTGATGAGTATTTCTCTCCTTTGTGAAAGGAGGTTCGAGGTCCACTTGAGTGAAAAAGAACTCCCAAATTGGTCTTTGTCAGAAGCAAAGCCAAGCCAAAGTCGGTGGTGATGGGTGTTGGGGTAGGAAGAGTGGGCAGCAACCAGATTTTGCCAGTCAGTGTTTCCACCAAATGGAATTGTGATGTTTGTGGGAAGATTGGGAAGGAGACTATCACTTATGTAATTGAGTTCTGTAATCTCCAACAGATGATTTTGGTCATTGGTGATTTTGAGCTTTATGGATCGTAGGTCAGGATCAATTACTTCATTTGTGATATAGAAGAAGAGAGAAATATCTGAAACTTCTGTCCCATTATGTGACAATGTGGTAAAAGTATTCTCATCTGTCCATCCAACATTGTTGAAGGTACAGGCAGTAGTCCACATGGCCAAATGATAGCCCAATAGCTCTAAAAGAGCATGTTCTTCCAGAAAATGCCTGATTCGCTCAGAAAGCTGATCAAGCTCTGTTATCACCTCAGATCGAGTAAGGTGCCCATGTATCAGGGCAGGAATGTCATCAGGGATGACAGGAGTGTTTGACCCTTGAGATATGGAAGAAGATATCAGTGTGACAGTAATCTGTTTCGCCTATTGATCTATGTGTGGCTCATAACCTAAAGGAAGGCTATGACTATACAAGGATATGCATAGATAGCTTCCTTTGTGGTGTGCAGATCAACGATAGGGATTGTTGAGTGTGAGACTCACTCTAGCAAAGAGACTTGATAGAGAGTAACAGTACCAGGGTGTAGTACTGGATTGAGCAAATTGAGTTAAGAGGGATGTTTCAGAGATGAGCTGTTATCTCTGAAGTGTTACTATCCAAAGCAGATATGCTTATTGTGCTATCGATCTAGGTACAGGAATGTCTGTATTTATAGATCTAATTAAAGTGGAGTTTGAACTCTACTTTGTTGATTATGATTCTGGATGAATGTTCTATATGATGTCATGTGCAGCAATGACATCATGCACAGTCAGTATCAGTCAGCTGCACAGTTATGCACAGCATCAGGTCTGGACTGCTGACTAAATGCACAGCATATATTCCAGACTTGTCATCTGATGGTTACCATCAGATGTGGACACAATTGACAAATTCACAATTATGTCTATAGCAACCATAACTAATAATTAATGATTATTATCATTAATGTTGGTTACCTGACTGTTTCATTAGTAAATAACTAATGTTTCATCAAATCTTGCCACCTTCATTCATGTCATGTTGGCTGTGGCACCCCTGTCCATCATTGTGATTGGGTGGTGTGCAAGCAGTAGAGGCACCCTTGCTGTCATCATGGTGGTGGTGGCCGAACCATCGAGGCACCCACACCTGCATCATGAGGTGGTGATATGGTCAGTGCCACTTGTGACATGTTGTTGTGTTGATTGCAGCACCCTCACCCATCATCATGGCTAGGTGGTGGGTGTTATGATTCGCCCCTATTCTTTTTCCCTTGTCATCTCCTTTACTAACATTGGCCTTACCTGATGCTTCTACTTCAATAGAGTGCTCTAGAACATGCAATGTGTTCGTTGCACACCCTTATCTCTGTTATTTTTACTTCTTTTCCTCTTCGAACTTTCTTTGCTTAGTCATAGTTGTTCCATAACATTCTATGGCTTTCCATTGTGCAGTATATAAGCCTAGGTATCTCATCCCTTGTTTCCTAGCTTAGTCCTGCTCAATCTTACCTTATTCCCCTTTGCTCCCCTCATTGAAACTCGCTGCTACCTCCTTGGTAGACAGACTTACCCTCAAACCACCTGCTATACGTCCTAGCAGGCAGAACCCTTGACCCTAGTGGCAAGTTCTTCATCCTTACCTTGAATCCTTGACCCTACACTTTAGTTCTTTGAGCCTACACTCATTCCTACCCGGACCAAGTGTAACAAAAGGACTAAGCTCTACATTTTAGGATTATCATTGTTATAGATCCTTCACCATTCCTCCCAGGCCCACCTCTGCTTTAGAACAAGCTCTACTGCACTCACATAGGCTCACCACCACAGAACTCCCCTCAAACACTTCATCCTTGTCATCCTTTCCCTCTGAAACATCCCAGGACCCAGACACCACCCTTCCCACCATTGCTGAGCAACAGGAAGACATTGACCTTGCTCACCAATTGTCCTTGGTTCTTCACATCCCCAGAAGTCCCATGCCACCCTCCCCCACCCCAACCACTTCTCACTCCCCCCTATTTCCCTTCCAAGTGCCCCACCCTGCCCCTGTCCCTCCTCCTCTTGCCCACACCTTCACCTCCACCTTACCCCTCCCACTGTTCACACCCCCTCCCACAATGTCTACCTTCTCAAAACCAATCAAACTTCACATCGGCTCCCCTGATGCCTTCAATGGTGATTACACTGAGGCAACCATCTGGTTGGATGCTGTCCAGACCTACCTCCTTGTCAATGAAGAAGTGTACAACACTGAAGCAAAGCAGATTGCTTTTGCTCTCTCTTACATGAAAACCAGAGCTGCCCTCACCAGAGCCTCTTCCTTCTGCAAAGCCACCCTCACCCCCGATGCCAATGGGAAGCCAGTTGATTTCAGAAATTCTCTGACTTCCTCTCCTTGTTTAGGACCACTTTCAAACACCACGACACTCAAGCCCTGGCCATCACATGGCTCTCCACTCAACGAATTTCTGGCAACACCAGCATCCCTGAACTTACTTCATTTATTTCAGAATTTCATAACAAAGTCCAGATCAGCAAGATCATGAACAAAAATGTTCTCATTGGATATTTCTCTACAGCCCTCCCTGTCCGCCTCATGCACTGCATTATGTCCATGGACACCATCTCCACCAAGATCAGTGAATGGTACTCTAAGGCCATTCACTTCCTCACCCAGTGGGGAAAAGCCGAAGATATCACCAAAAGGAACAAGTCTGGTTCCTCCACTTATCATTTGTTTACCTCCTCCTCTCACCCCTCGAAAGACCCTGATGCCATGGACATCAATGCCATCAAGATTGGCAAACTAACCCCCAAAGAATGTCACTGATGTATTGTAGAAGGACGCTGCTTCTGATGCCAAAAGACTGGCCATCTTTCTGGCAAATGCCCCACCTTCCCTTCAAACAGCCCTAAGCCAAAGAAGACTTCAGAGAAGAAGGTTAGGAAGGTCAAAGAAGTTCCCCAGCTGAGAGAAGTTGAGGATGATGACAATGAAGAAACTGTGGCTTGGATCTCCTTTGCCATGCCTGGCAAGGATTTTTAGATGGAGGACATACCCCAATGCAATGACCCTCCTTTTCTTGTGCGTCTGTACTTGTATCATCGATAACCAAACAGTCTATGCAAATCCCTGTTCACATCGTCAAACCCTCGCACCTGAAGGCTGTTGGTACTCATGCTCTGATAGACTTGGGAGCACAAATCTCATGCATCAACTGGGATTTTGTCCAAAAACACAAACTCCCAACAACCAAGCTCGACACCCTCATCACTGTCAACAATTTTGACCAATCTGCCAACAAGAATGGTCAAATCTGCTTCACCACCACCCTCTTTGTCCGCATTGGATCTGTAGCCCATCAAGTCACTTTCTATATCCTCAATTGTGGAAAGGAGAACGTCATCCTAGGACTTCCCTGGCTAAAAGAAGTCAACCTCACCATTGATTGGACTGCTCCTCAGCTGTCCATCCCTCTAGAATCTGACCAATCAGACCACCTCTACCAGAAACACACTTGATCCCCCCCTCTGGCCTCTATCACCCCTACACCCTAACCCCCTTGACATGTCAACATCAACACTGTCTGGGATGGACAACTTTTTGACTACATGCAGAAGGAAATACAGCAACAACATCTCCTCTGAAACCATGATGTCCAAGTCATCCAATGGATCATCCAATGTGGTTCCCGCTTTGTCCCAAATACCACCATTGCCAAGCTCACCACTGCTATTGAACTTGCTATGGCTGCTCAAAAAGCAAAACCCAAACCTGTTCTTCCACAAGAATATACTGACTTTGCCTCTGTGTTCTCCAAGGAAGCAACCAACCATGTTCCCCCCAGCCAACCTTATGATCATGAGATCAACCTTGACGAATCCTTCACCCCAAAGATCGGCAAACTCTACCCCCTCTCCCCTGATGAAAAGACAGCCACCGAGGCATTCCTAGATGAAAATCTTGCAGCAGGAAAGATCCACCCATCAAACTCCCCCCAAGCTGCCCCCTTCTTCTTCATTAAAAAGAAGGATGGAGGCCTCTGCCCCTGCCAGGACTACTGACATGTCAACAAACATACTGTTCAGGATGCCTACCCCCTCCCTCTTATCTCTGATCTGCTTGACAAACTCAAGGGAGCTAAAGTTTTTACTAAGTTTGACATTTGATGGGGTTATAACAACATTCGTATCAAGGATGGACACCAATGGAAAGTGGCCTTCATCACCCACAAAGGTCTCTTTGAACCCACTGTCATGTTCTTCAGACTTTGTAACTCCCCTGCCACTTTCCAACATTTCATGAACAACTCCTTCAGAGACATGATTGCTGAAGGATGGCTTGTCATCTACATGGACAACCTCCTCATCTTCTCCCCTGATGCCAAGACCCATGAGGAACGCACCAAGCGTGTCCTACAATGTATGCAAGAACTTGACCTTCATCTTAAGCTTGAGAAATGCAAGTTTGCTGCCTCCAAAGTTGAATACCTGGGCATGATTGTTTGTCCAGATGAACTTGCCATGGACCCAGTCAAACTTGATGGCATTCGAGAATGGCCCACCCCTTCCAAAGTCAAGGATGTCCACTCTTTCCTTGGCTTCACCAACTTCTACTGACATTTCATCCCTAATTATTCAAATGTCACCTGCCTCCTCCTCGATCTTACCAAGAATCAACCCTGGAATTGGTCCCCTTCTTGCCAAGACTCTTTCAACGAGCTGAAAAAGCTCTTCCTCTTCCAACCAATCCTCCACCTCCACAACCCCGCTCGACCCTTCACAATTGCCACCAATGCTTTCAAATATGTCTCTGGTGGTGTCCTCCCCTAGACTGATGCCAATGGCAACTGGCACCCCTGCTCCTACTTATCGCAATCCTTCTCCCCCATGGAACGAAACTACGACATCTACAACTGAGAACTTCTTGCAGTCATTCATGGTCTCAAAGCGTGGCAACACTACCTTCAGGGATCCCCCTTCCAGGTTCAGGTCTTCACAGATCATAAAAACCTGACCTACTTCTGCCAACCCCAGAAACTCAACTGCCAACAAGCTCGATGGTTACTTGACATCTCTGACTTTGATCTCCACCTCACTCATGTCCCGGGAACCTCCCTTGCAGCACCCGATGCCCTCTCCTGCCACCCTGACCTCCTCCCTGCCACTGATGATGATAACAACAACGTCACTCTCCTCCCCAATTTTCTCTTTGTTAATGTCATTGATATAGCTCTCCAGGAGAAGCTGGCCTCCTCCTCCACCTCTGACCCCCTTGTGCTAGATGCCCTCTGTGCTACCACCAGTGGTGTCCCCACTTGCTTTCACTCTCAACTCTCTGACTGGCAATATGACACTGGCATCCTCACTTATCAAGGCCATGCATACGTTCCCCCTGACCTTCACAAATCTGTTGTTGAGTGACACCATGATCACTTTGCTGCTGGCCACCCTGGTTACTTAAAAACTCGCCAACTTGTTGCCTCTGAATTTTGGTGGCCTGGCCTCACTCAGTTCATCTGCAAATATGTTGAAGGATGCACCTCCTGCCAGTCAGCCAAGGCAAACACCCACCCCACTGTCCCTCCTCTCTGCCCAATTTCCTTGTCCTGCTCCTGCCCATTTCAGCAGGTTTCTTGTGACTTAATCACTGATCTTCCCCTCTCCAATGGTTTTGACAGTCTTTTGGTTGTGGTAGACCATGAGCTTAGTAAAGGGGTGATTCTCTGTCCTACAAAGAAATCTGTCTCAACCAAAGGGATTGCCTCCCTCTTTTTCCACAAGGTTTACACTTGGTTTGGCCTCTATGACAAGATCATTTCGGATCATGGTCCCCAGTTTGCCTCCGTCTTTGCCAAAGAACTCAGACAACTCCTCAGATATGACCTTTCCCTCTCCACCACCTATCATCCCCAATCTGACAGAGAAACAGAATGAGTCAACCAAGAAGTCGAGACTTACCTCCACACCTTCTGTGACAACTCCCCCTCCACATGGTCTCAAATGATCTCTCATGCCAAATTCACCCACAACCACCACCCTCACTCTGTCACCAGCAAATCTCCCTTCTACCCCACCTATGGCTTTGAACCCCACCCCCTCCCCACTGTCATTGCTGAGTCCAACCTCCCCACAGTCAAAGAACAACTGAAAACCCTCTACACCACTCGAGATGAAGCCCTGGCCACCCATGAACTCACTAGACAAGTCATGAAGGCTTGCTCCCACAGCAAATTTACCCCCTTCTGTAAAGACAACAAGGTTTGGCTGGAAGCCTGCAACCTGAAATGCCTTATCTCCCATCCAAAGTTTGCTCCCAAGGAAGAAATACCCTTTACCATTGTCCAAGTGCTATCTCCACTCGTTTACAAACTCTGCCTCCCTTGTACCTGGAAAATTCACAACACATTCCATGCTTCCCTCTTATCACCCTATTGCGAAAATGACGTACACGGCCTGAGCTTCCCCTCTCCCCCACCTGACCTTGTTGATGGAGAAGAAGAATATGAGATGGAAAGAGTGATCTGACACAAGGGAACCCCAAACAATCGCTGCTTCCTGGTTTGATGAAAAGGATACTCAGCCAAAAAAGACTCTTGGCTTTCAGAATTGGAGTTCAAACATGCCAAGGAAATTCTCTCAGACTATAAGAACCTTCACCCCTCCACCCTCTATCCTATTGCCCACCATCATCTTGTCATGATGCCCAATGTCTCCCCTAGTCACTCCTCCTCCATCAAAGCCAATGCGGGCTGGAACCCACCTTCTGAGCTCCCTCACCTTGAAACCTTGAACCATACTTGGGATGGCCCATGGCCCCCTTCCCCTATCACCACTGAACCTGTCGTCAACCCCCCTCCCTTTGCTTCTCATATATGCTGTGACCCTTTCTCTTCTATTCAACAGGGACGTATGCTCATGTTTCTTGATAATCCTAACCTCCATATTTCTCTTTGAAACCATTTAGAACCCTCGTCCCCTCTCCATTCTCTTTTTTGTATCTACTATGAACTCTTTCACCTTTGCACCCACACAGACCTCATCACCAACAATACCTCCTGCATGCACCACTCTTGTCATATCCTCAAAACCCATCGCACCCTCCAGGACCTTGTCATTTCTGCTACACATCAGTTGGAGATGGACATGTTAACATCAGACATTCAGCACTATGTGGAATATCTTAACACACAGTCTAATGCTAACAAACAATCTCCTGAGGCCTCTAGCAAGCCATTGACTACCAAGGAGTTAGCCTCCTTAGAATGCACCGAGGTGGCATGGGAAGGTGAAAGGAATCACCCCTTACCTGAATCCCATCCTCTTTACAACAGTGCTTGTTTCCATTGTCATGGTCTATCTCACATCCAGGCTAACTGCATCTACTATCATTGCCCCCATTGTAATCAACATGCCCCTGGCCACTCTGCATATCAGTGCCCCCTCCTTTGTCACCATTCACCAGTCCTGCTCATCCCCTCCTCATTGTCATCCTTGTCTTGCTCCTCTCAAGGTTCTCAAAGATCTCACACCTCTTCATCATCTACTTCCACTCGTCCCCTCATGCAATGTCTCTCCTCTCCTCCAGTCCCTCATACTCCCCTCCCCATTCCCCCTCCCTCTGGCTGTCGCCATCCTCAACGTCTTCCTCATTCTAACGCCAAACTTTGCTGTCTCTTTGGCATGCCTGCTGAGGGATCTCTCAACATCAATGAAGAATGGGGATACCCCAATTATGATGCCTCTGCTTATGCCAACATGACAGGCTCCCCAGGTGGTGACCACTGCATGGACCTCTAGTTCACTTTCTTTTATTTCTTTGTTTCTCATTGTAGTTTCAAATGTACTCTGGGGGTAATGTTATGATTTGCCCCTATTCTTTTTTCCTTGTCATCTCCTTTACTAACATTGGCCTTACCCAATGCTTCTACTTCAATAGAGTGCTCTAGAACATGCAATGTGTTCATTGCACACCCTTATCTCTGTTATCTTTACTTCTTTTCCTCTTTGAACTTTCTTCACTTAGTCATAGTTGTTCCATAATGTTCTATGACTTCCCATTGTGCAGTATATAAGCCTAGGTATCTCATCCCTTGTACCCTAGCTTAGTCCTGCTCAATCTTACCTCGTTCCCCTTTGCTCCCCTTATCAAAACTTGCTGCTACCTCCTTGGTAGGCAGACTTACCCTCGAACCACCTGCTATACGTCCTAGCAGGCAGAACCCTTGACCCTAGTGGCAAGTTCTTCATCCTTACCTCAAACCCTTGACCCTACACTTTAGTTCTTTGAGCCTATGCTCATTCCTACCCGGACCAAGCATAACAGTGGGCGAGCAGTTGAGGTGCCCTCTTTCATCACTATCGTGGTGGGACTACCATTGCGACACCCACACCTGCATCATGAGGTGACAATGTGGTTAGTGGTGATACCCTCACCCACCATCATGTTAGTAGCAGGACCCTCATCCTCATTGTTGTGGTGGTGGCAAAGCTGTTGCGGCATCATGGCCCTTGTCATGATGATGGCAGAGCTATCACAGCATCCTGGCCTTCATTGTGTTGGTGGTGGCAGGGCCATCATGGCACCCACACATGCAGGGTGAAGTGATGGTGTGGTCAATTGTGGCACCCTTGCCCATGGTCATGGCTGGGTGGTAGGGGCAGTTGCAGTATCCTTGTCCTCATTGTCATCATGGTGATGGTGGTAGTGTGGTTGGTCATACCACCCTTGTCACATCGGTTGTGGCACCCACCCCCACCATCAGGGTTGGGGGTGAGCGAATGATTGCAACACCCCTTGCCCACCTTGTGGTAGTAGTAGCTGGACTGTTGTTGTGACTTCATTGTGCTCTTGCAGTGGTGGGTGGACATCCTAATGGTGGTGCCAGCATGGTTGGTGAGCTGCCACTGTGCTTTTGTCCTTATCCTTGTGGGGGAGGGGCTGGGTGTTGGGCGTTGGGGAAGGGGTTGGAATGGACTTTGTGAAAATTTCCATCCAAGTCACAAAAATGTGACTTGTGACAGACTGGCAAACTGCAGCGTACCCCCTCTCCCTGACACCTAACACAGGTACTCCTACAACTCCACCCACAAGTATCTCACCCCCTCTTACCCAGAGGATGTGATGATGGCACTAACACATGCACCAAACTCATATCTCCAACCACCACCCTCTCTACTGAACTGCTACCTGTTGCTCAGTCATAACCAGGATGATGGGCGAAGGTGTCACAGTTGATCATACCACAACCACCATGATGAAGGGAACTGTGCTGAAATGGCCCTGCAACCACCACCACAATGGGGGCAAGGGCACCTCGATGATGACTGGCAAGTTGTCACAATCTATCATACCATGATGATTGCGATGACCATCACCACCATGAAAAGGGTGCTAGAAGACAAGTGAGGGTGCCATGACCAGCATGGTGATCATAAGGGGCCATCGCTGACCACAACAACAATCACATTTTACAGTAGCTTTATTTTATTATTTTAAATTATAGAGTTTGTACTATTTTTTGTGGTGATTAGTTTATGCCAGGTGGTTGCCAGGTTTGTACTGAAATGATAGACTGTCCTGGTCACTGCAAGGTGTGAACTGAAATAATAGATTGTGTTAGGTGCTGCTAGGTCAGATGCTAGATTACATTTAATTTGCTAGACTCCACTAGGCCCTGATAGGCCTGCTAGCTAGTACACTTTTGCTGATGCTTGGACATTTGAGTTACATCCCTACTCTTGAAAGGTTATGAGCCCCACCTAAGGTGGTTCTAACTCATACTACAGCTAGAAAGATTCTTTGTGTAGACATATAGGAGACTCATCACTTGCACACATAATGCCTCCTGCCATCTCACACAATACACACATATGGACTGCTGTGATCCATCAGATTGTTGAATGTATTTTTACTATCTATCAAGCATTCAGGCACAGTCACTTCATTTTGAGTGACCATAGACTGTGCTTAATTCACTTTCTTGGAGGAGCACTCCAAATCCACCAATGGCAAGATCATTATTACCTATCCTTGCAATATTTCAATTGTGTGCTTATGGTAGCTTACACAGATCAAAATGTAAGTGCAAGAGATCCTAATTCTTCTGGTGTTCCAAGTTCCTCCATTCTGACTCCACCCATATCACCTCTGCATCCTCCCTATTCTCTGGTTATACCCAAGAGGCCTTACATATATACCTACAAGGCCATCCACTCTGCTTCCTACTGCTTCCCACATACATAGTTTCACCCCTCTGCATCATCAGAGACAGGCTCCAAGCCCACCAGTATGTCATACTGAGAGTATCCCTCATCCTGTAGACTCACAATTGGTCACCCCAGGCATACCATTCCATATTCCTTGCCCTATCTGCCAAGGAGGTCTAGAGTGAGGAGAAATCCATCATCATGATATGCAGGATGTTGTAAGAGTCTCAGATGAGATTGACAGCAACCCAAGTCCAGTCACATTTTTCACTGTTCTTGATTTCAATCAGAATGAGCCTCAGATGACCTGACAGTTGTCATTATCCTCATCAAACCCAGTGAGTAATCAATCAGGCAATGAGACTGGCAGAGTGCCTTATGGGCTTCTGCAGGCTGCAGTAGAACTTGTGAGACAGTCTCTTTCATGTCAAGCCCCTGCTCCACATCAAGAATCATCAGCCAATGATTCCTCATCTGCTGATGATGTCCCTCTCCCCTGTCTTGAGTGCCATGTACAACCTCATGAACCCAGCATTACAAGCAGTCGCAGGGCCATCAACGGCACTAGCTCCACTGCACCATCCACACCCTCTTTACCCAGAAGCCCATCCTCTCCTGATTTTCCAGGAAACCCCTTTTGTGGTGAGTCCCTCTCCCCTTGATCTCCTTCATCCAAGTCCTTTGGGCTCAGAAGTTGAGATCATTGGGGACCAACACCTGACATTCCCAGGTATTCCATACTCAGGAGAGGAGAACATTCTCATAGGAATTCTGATCACTCCCCTGACAATTCAGCTGGCCAGTGTCAGCTCAGCCCACATGACAGCTCAGGACATGTTCAGGTCATGGCCAATGACAGAGGAGGAATGGATTGAGGACTGAATATGCAACAAGGACCTGGGGGGACTCCTTTATGAGGCCAATGGATGTTGTTACACTTGGCCTGGGTAGGGACAAGTGAAGACTTGGTAGGATCACCTGCACAAGTCAAAGGGTTGAGGATTGAAGGTTTGGCCTAGATTAACTAGCTGAAAGGGGTGGTGATGAGAGTTGATGTAGTCAGGGATGAGCCAAGGGGTCATGGGGTTGCAGCCAGAGATGAAGGTTTCTGAGTTTCAGGGTCGGGTAGTTAGACTACCAGAGATCAAGGGTCTCGTAATAGAGATGATCAAGGGTTCCTCTTTATCTAGGATTGAAGATGAAGGACAAAGGAGTAAGGGGCACGATTCCCTTAGGAGGTGAAGGACTGAGGCAAGACTGGTGAAGGTGAAAACCCAAGTAGGAATTGCTTAGCAATAAAGTACATGGCAGCTGGGTATATATACTACTGAGGTGGCCTGAAGGCAGTATCTAAGGGAGTCATCCTGAG
>JBBPUI010000904.1:0-14056 GCA_038094615.1 Heimioporus aff. retisporus | reverse complement strand
GGGGCCGCCGGGGTGGGGGGGGGGGGGCAATGTGGGGGGGCGGAGGGGGGGGGGGGGGGGGGGGGGGGACCCCACGTTGCCGGTTGCGCGATCTCGACATTATGCTACATGCTGGGATGATGGGTTTCTTGCACGGATGGCGAGGAGGCGAGGCGAGAGTGAGAGGCCGTGGGTGAAACATCTGATTGATACGCGCGCGCGCGCGCACGAGCGGCACTTCGCCAGATTGCGTTATTGGATGTGTTGTGGGGATCCGATCGGGCGCGACGCTGCTTCGCCTTGGTCGGATCTCGAACGCCCGCTCGACCCGGGTCTGGCCCATGGGATGCAGGGGCGACACACGTCCATGTTGCGACTCTCTAACGGCGATTCGTACAACAAACAACGTCCCAGGACAGAGTAAAAGCGTGCTCGGAGGCGTCCACGTCCAGCGCGGATCCTCCCCCCCCCTCTCCCCAAAAGTTCGAATCTAGGTAGTCCATGGTAACGACAAACGGCGAACATAATCCCGATACGACAACGAAATACATACGCATTTGTCCGTCCGGCGGCTGTAAGAAACGAACCTCGCTTGAATGGACACTCGGTGGCAGCATACGGACGAATAGCAAATAAAAAAAACGGAGCCCCCCCCCCCCAAAAAAAAACAGCTAATGTACAGTGTTTGTTAGTCCTTTTTTTTTCTTTGTTACGGTCGGTGCGGTTTCCACGGAACCCAAACGTCGGCCCTGGTCAGAGAGTCCTCCTCGGGAAAGATGGACGGGACGCCGGCGGAACGGAGCGGGAGGGGTCGTCGCCCGCCCGACAGCCAGCCAAAACACCCGGGGGGCATCACCTCGACGGGTTGTAGCGCGCGTGTCTGGATCGCCCTCGTAATTCTGGCGAACGCCGCGGGCGCGTCGGGGTGTTCTCGTGGGGGCAGCGCGCGCACGATGGCGTGCACCCTGGCGGCGTCGTCGGGGCGGTCGTGGTCGAGAGAAAGGACGTGGTGGCGGTGAGGAGGGTCGTGGTCCTGAACGACGTCCTTCAGGTCGTCGCCGTCGAACGCGTTCCACCACTCGTTTGCCGCTTCGTCCGACGCGGCATCCCGAACGACGATCAAGAGCGGTCGTGTGTCCCCACCATACGACCCATAAAAGGCAGCTGCGCGCCGCCGCGCGTCCCCGGGGTTACCGTGGACGGAAGCGCACACGACCAACAGGTCTGCGTTGCGCGGCGAGACTTGCTTCTTGAACCGCGGTCCCGCGCGTAGCTGCCGGTCGTGGATACGGTACACCACGAGCGGGAAACCGCCGAGATTCATGAGACGGCCACCCTCAAAGGGGGACACGTCCTTGACGGACCCGATTGGATCGCGTGCGTGGTCTGGAACGTCGTACAGTGCCACGATGGGCGTTGGCTGGCTCCCGTTCTGCCGCGTGGGCTTAAACATGGCCCGCACGTCTGCCACGGCGGCAGCGACCCAGCTGTCCTGTTCGGCTCCCCATCGATCACGTGCACATGCACGGGCGATCAAGGCGAGAACGGCCTGTCTGGACGCGTGACAACGTTGTTTGAGCGCGGGCGAGTTGACCTTGTCGACGTTGAGCGTGGTCACGCACGCGTGCCCATCAAAGTCCATCTTGAGCGCAGCAAGCTCTGTCTCGTTGGCGGCCCACCAATCTTCCATCTGCTCCTCGTGGTTTTCCAAACCGGTCACGACGGTCACGATGGGCACCTTCTTTCGGCAGATCGCAGAGTAAAAGAGGTTATAATTGCTGACCAGCGATTGGCGAAGACGACTGGCTCTGATGCAATACACGAGCAGGTGGATGCCGTTCGCCCTCGTGAGATCGCGGAGGAGAGATTTGAGGTTCTGCTCTGCAATCTCCGCAGGGACCGTGCCGTAAGAACCCTCGTCGAGCCCAGCGGTGTCCCAAAATGCGTACGGTGTGCCGTCGAGCTGCAGTTCATACTTTCTGTGGCGGAACGTGCAGCCCTTGGCACTGCTGGACGTGACGGCGATAGGTCGACCCGCAATCAGATTGATCAGAGAGCTTTTCCCTACACCGCTTTCACCGAAGACGACGACGTTCTTCGAGGGGCTTCTAGCGTGCTGCTGTGAGGGGATACGATAAGTAGGTTACTAAAAGGAGATAATAAAATAGCATGGGAGGGACGAACGGTCGAGGCTAAGCCTGAGCTACCCTTGCTTCGTGACATCCGCGAGGTAGGAAGAAGGTGCAATGAGTCGGGTACTTTATGATACAGAGCGTTCATTAAGCAGGGCATCCCCTTCTTTTTGTATGCGTCAGGCGGCGCTACGCCGCGTGTCAAAACCCAGGGAAACGCCGACGGCGCTGATCATGATGGGTGGGGATTATGTTCATAATTTGGGGTGGGGGGGCGAGTGGGGATGCGAACAAGGACGGAGCGAAGGAAGTTCGAGCGCTGCGTTCGCGGGTTCGTTTGATTTGACGTTCTTCTTTCCTTCTTCTTCCTGTTCCACGTATTTTTTTTTCTCTCTTTCTCTTGCTCGACTTTCCCGCACGAATCCATTGCACTGGTTTCCCCGGTCATTTGGGCACGGAACGCGCCGTGCGCGTTGATGAATGGATCAGAGAGCGAGATGAAACAGGACGGGGGTTTGGATTCCATGATGGGGGGCCGACTCCATCAACTGACAATGCGTTCGCCTGCAGGCCGATGATGCGTATCACGTTGGACGTGCGCAAAGCTCAGCTCGAATTCAATAGGCTGGCTCATATCGTCTTTATATGAGGGGAACAAAAAGCAGCATGCGAACCCCCCCATTCGATCAAACGTCGCCTCTGGCGATTGAATGGGGGGGCCCTTGCACTCACGTTGATTACCCACGCGAAGTGACGGTGGGTAAGTGGCCTTTTCGTCCCTGGCCGCGAGAAGCCATGTTCAGGCGTCGATGCGGTCAGCGAGCCCATTAGCTCATGAGCTCATTCTGGACTGCGGCGCAGAGTTTTACGTTTTCATGAGGGGTGCAGTAATTCCCAGTGTCGTCGGACATGAATGAAGACTTCATTCTCTTCTCCCATATGGCCCAAACCCAGCCGCCGGAGGGGTGGCCAGGACGATCAGTGGTGCCAAGACAGCGCGACGATCGTCATTCCGTATGACACAAACAACTTCTCATTCATGCTCGAGCAGTGTCATTACGCACGGACGAACGCATGTCAAGGGATCATACTATACATTATGTACATTAGCGCCGCGACCAATCAATGATGACAAGCGAATAGTGGGCAGGTATGCTATATAGATAAGCAGGGTCGAGCGCTAGCCTAGGAAGCTGCTAGTAAAAATTTGGAGGTGGCATCGCGTGGCTCGAAGCCACGGGGGGCGCAGGACATAAATAAATAGGGGCACAATTTTTTGCCTTATCCCAGGGAGGATAGCTCGTTTTGTGAAGGCCGTACATGAATCGGACCATGGGGGACTTGCGGCAGTGCCGACCGGCTAAGCACCTGCCAAGGACTCACTAGGGAGTCTCCAGTCTGACGACCTCTGGAGTGGTTTCATTCCCGTGGACATCGCCATAGTAAGAGCCCGGTCGACTGAGTCGCAGGCGTTCTCTTGCCCGGAGGAGTGACGGACCAACCCACTCGTCAAGCTCCTGCCGTGTGGAGGGCTGTGGTGACACGCGTTGTGGCAGCGGGAATGTTGTCGCAGGCACTGCACTACGCGAGTAACTGCCTGACGTTGCGTCCATTCGCGACGAGAACAGTCGCGGAATGGTCTCCGTATGTCCGGAGAGAGGCGACCCTGCTCGGGAGGCGATCACGGAAGGATGAGCTGACGGACGCGAGGTGGCAACGAGGCTGAAGTCGGTTCGCGTTGCACACTCCTTCTCGTGGCTGCGCACCGTGGCCGATAGGTCAGCCCTCAGATGTTGAGAGGAAGGCTTGCGGCTCTGGTGACGGCTGACCAGACGGCTCGATGCACCTGGTACGGCCAAGAACGCCCGACTATCAGCCGCCACGGCTGGGGTTCCGTTCACGATCGCCGACAATGCTGCATCGACTTCCTTGAGGAACGTTGCGACCTCTTGATCACCTAGGTTGGCGGTGTCAAGGCAAATTTGAGCCTCGTCAAATTCCAGTGGCTCCCTGCGTATGCTCGGAGCGCGAGTGCGAGTACTTGGGGCCATGCCCTGCCTGCTTGCAGGTGACTGCGAGGACGGGCATCTCAAGTCACCGTTCTTCTTTTTCAGGTGTTCGGGGGAGATAGACGGGGCGATAGAGTACATGGAAGGATTGGGCTCGAATTTCTCATGCTCGTGCCGCCTTGGGAGGTCAAGGGAGGCGTTGCGAAGCTTGACTGGCACGTGGACGGGTGGCACGGAACCGTTCCTGTACTTCTTAACCTGACCTCTTGGACCAACGCAGCTCGTGTCGATCGTTGGGCGCTCTTTCCTTTGTTTGGTATGCGGACAAGAGGCAGATGTCAAGGCGCCCTTGGGGCCTTCTGAAACCGCCGATTGTGCTGGGGTGGTTGCGGCCGTGCTCGGTGATTCCACCATTGATGTGCGTGAGAAAGGTGATAGACCAGAGCTGCTGGTGTTGGTTGTGGCCGTCTTGGGCTGCGGACTTGCCAATATAGCCGAACGCGAAAAAGGAGATGATTCATCAACCAAGCACGGAGTTATTGAGAGGGCCGAAGTAACGCCCAAGGCCTGAGTAGCCGACCCCGTGTCGACGTGAACGCTTGGCCTTTTGATGGTCACGTCTGAGTCACATGTCGAAGGGGCTAACGGTGAGTTACCGCGGGAAGATTTGGTGAGGGTAATGCTAATTTGTGGGATAGTGCCATGGTCAAAGCCTTCCAACGGTGTGGGGAGAAGTGTGGATGCGGTCGCGTGCAACGGAAGAGACGACCACGTCTCTGAAGGTTCGGAAGCAATGTCTTCAGGTGGTTCACATATAATCGGGGTGAAGCTCCCGATTTCCGCGGAACCTTGAGGTGCGGCTCCAGACAGGCTGTCATCGTCGCCTAAGGATGACGTTGCCGTCATGGGTTCATCAGGAAGCACACCTGGGGAATAGACGTACTTGGGATGCAAGGTTGCATCCCCGTACGATTCCATCTCAGCGGGGATTCGATCAACCCCAGATTTTTGGGGGGAATAACCGAAAGTACACTGAGGTAATAGAGCACTCGTCTGCAGATACTGCGGGGTAAGGGTTTCAGGAGACAGAGACGGTGGCTGCGGAAAGACATCAGGCGGACAATGTGTGGCAGCCGAGGGCAGTGATTCAGGAGGAGCGGGGGCCATTGGGCGCGGAGGAAGTGACATCGGTACTTCGGACTCCGATAGCTTTTCCGAGACGGCCTCGGGGAAAAGAAAGGCTGCACCCGACTCCTTTCTGTACGAGAGGCCGTCACGCGTGGGCAAGAGCTTGAGGCTCTCATTGGTGACGGACATGTCAGCGATCAAGAACACGACGCTTCCCATCGCGGCGGCATTTGCGTCTGTTTTCGTGGAATCGTACAATGGAAGCCGAACGACTGGAGTGACGTAAAATGTGAAGATGGTCATAAATAACTTGAAATGAAACTTGCCTCCATCGTCGCCTCGCGTGTCAAGCAGTTCGCTAATGCTCTGCAGACGCGTCGTGCGGATGGTCTTGTACCTCCCAGCACAGCAAAAGAATTTTCTCTTCTTCGCCAAGAGGTGTATTTCGCACAGCGACAGGGAGCTGGCAGCACTGGAAGGGGTCGAACAGGGAGAGCTGTGCAAGGGTGAATTGGACCTACAAGGCGAATGGCTCCCGCCATGTGTGGACACCGGCATCCAGAGTGCTCTCCAGAGACTCTTGAATGTTCCCGTCAAGGGTTATCCGTACGCGAAGTTCAGGGTACTTTGAGACACTGGAAACTTGAATGTCTAGGGGAGAATGTGAGCAAGGGGAGAAAGAAAGCGAGAGAGGGAACGGACGCGAAAACTCGAAAGCGGAACTGATGGCGCTGGACATGCTTTGAGAACTTTGAACTAATCGGCGGTGGCGGTCGACATATACTGGCTTGCAGGAGCAAGCAAGAGGGCAAGATGGATTGACGGACGACTTTATAGACGAGAATATCAAATCTAGCACAGGGTTGCGTGTCGAGCGCGTGGTACGATTGCAAGAGTGATGGAGGCTCCGTCGACTGGATGGGATGGGAGTAGGATCCAGCGGATGAGGCAGGGGTGTATTATACTGATCCGGAAGTTAGTGGGTCATTGAAGACGTCTCTCGGAGGACGTTTTGGGAACGTAGAGGGAAAGCCGAACAAACAAAGGATCCGTCACAGAAGAAGAAGGGAGGGTGAAATTAAATGATGAAACCAAAAGCGGAGAGTGCGTGACAAGTTGTCCACCCGAAGCGTGATTGCACGATCAGTACAAGGAGCTGTCCCGTATGGACTTTGGACCTCCCGTGGACCAGGATTAGTCACCAGGCATCGAGGGAGCGATTGACTAATAATGGGCGGGCACGTTGCGCATTCGAGAGGATCTGCGATGCGTGAGATCGTGCTGTGTGGTTGGCAGCGAGTAAGTAGAGTTGGGGGGGCGTGTGCACGGCCGCTGAGCTCTGAGCAAGACCCTGGGGCGTGGCACACGAAATGGGAGATGATGAAGGCCTTCGTTCCATTCTCATGAAGGGGGATGACAGCGACAGCACCCTTGATCGCAACTGAGGTAGTACATTCTTCTAAATGGTCGTCAGTGTCAAATTGGAGCCTGCTGGTCCGCGTTTGGGTCGTCACGATAGAGTAGCTCGGTACACATACCTGATCTCGAGGCGAAACGCCGGGATGAAGTGGAGGGAGCCTGCAGTAGCCGGATCCGGTGACTGTGATTAGAATGGGCGCTGTGAGACGCCAGGCCGTCGTGGCCGTCGTGGCTGTCGCCGTCGTCGTCGTGGACGATGAGCAAGCTAAATTTGTGTTATTAGTTCTATTCCGGTAGGTTGCGCTTACCCACAGTGGCAGTAGCCGGGAAGGTACAACCCGCGCTGAGAATATCCGCGTGCTAGGTCCACACACTCGCTCGAGCGCTCCTTTCCTTTCTCCACCACCTTCTCTCCCTCATGGCCTCCCCTGTGGTCGCCGCCGTCTCCCAGGCCACCTCGTCTGGCGACCTCGCCGACCTCCTCGCCGCCCCGCCTCATACCCAGGCGCACCCTACCGACGACGCCATCCTCGCCGTGCTCACCGCACGCTTTCGTGCCGACTTGCCTTATGCACGCATTGGCTCCACCGCCCTCGTTGTCGTCAACCCCTGCAAGACCCTCGCCAACGTCAACGACGCAAGCGCAAGGGAGTACGAGGAAAGATGCTACAAGGACACCAAGCTCGGCTTGGCAGAATCCCAAAGACCCCCCCAACCCCATGTCTACGAGCAGGCTGCAAAGATTTACCTTCTCATGAGGAGGCGCATCCAATCCCAGGCCGTCATTGCTCGGTACGCCCACTTCATTTTCCTCTCCGCATTTTTGACACTCTCCTCCCGTAGCGGTATCTCCGGCTCAGGAAAAAGTTCCAGTGCCCGTCTCCTCGTAGATCAGATCCTTCGTCTTTCCGCTCATTCCAAGCGAGAGGGCAGGATCGTCGAGCAGATCAAGGCCTTTTCTCTCCTGCTCGATTCCTTTGGCAACGCAAAGTCTCCCACGAACCCAAATGCCTCACGGCACACACGCTATACTGAGCTTCACTTCAACGATCGCGGTCGCATCAGCGCAGCCAAAGTGCTCGCTTTTGGCCTCGACAAGTCTCGTCTCGTCCGCCTTTCCCACGAAGAGCGTTCCTATCATGTCTTTTACCAGCTCCTGGCCGGCGCAAGCCCCGTGGAGAGGGATGCCCTCGCTCTCGAGGGTCCCTCTGATTATACCCTCCTTGCTTCCTCTGGTTGCTACCGTCTTCCCGCTGGCCCATTTAGCGATGACGGTATCGCCATGGATGATCTACGTGACGCCTTTAAAACGCTCGGCTTCAAGTCCAAGCACATTTCTTCCATTTTCAGCATCCTCGTAGCCATCCTGCTCCTTGGAAACATCGAGTTCGGAGAGGCAGATGCCCAGGACGTCTCAGCCTACGTTGTCAATCTCCCCTCGCTTCAGCTGGTCGCGAAACTCCTCGGTGTCTCTGCAGATGACCTCTCAGAGACCTTGACCTGCAAGACGACCTATGTCCGCAGAGAGCTCTTCACCGTCTTGCTCAACGCCAAGCAGAGCGCAGCCCAGAGAGACCAGCTCGTCCAGGACCTCTATGCCATCCTCTTTGCCTTTGTCGTCGAGACTGCCAATTACAAGCTTGCACCCATTTCTCAAACACCCTCGTGTTCCGCTACGCAGATTGTGCTTCTTGACCAGCCCGGTTTCCAAACTCGCGGCACACCGGTCATTGATGCGAACTCCCCTCTTATCACCGCTCATCCCAGCGGATTCAACGAATTCTGCTTCAATTTCACCAATGAATTGGTGGAATCACATGTGCTTCGCAGCATCTTTGACGACAACTCGGATTACAATCACCGAATCGCCGCTGATGGGATCCCTTTACCTGCCGTCGCAGCAGCGGATAACGCAGCTTGTGTTGAACTCCTGCGTGGTCCCTCCGGAAGCGAGCGTAGCTCAAAGAAACCGGGCGGTCTCCTAGGTATGCTGGATAAGGCCGCGTCGTCTTTCAAGGGTGGTCGGGGCGATGCTCAACGTGACGACGAGCTACTTCAAGACTTGACCTCCAAATTCACCGTTCATTCGTCGTTTGTGTCACCTCCCCCCGAGGACAGGCGCTCGTTCAGCATCAATCACTATGCGGGCACCTGTTCATACAGCATCTCTAGCTTCGTAGAGAAGGATGCCGATCTCCTTGATCCTTCTTTCGTCACACTTTTGCGGGGTTCATCGGATTCTTTGGTAGCCAAACTCATGTCTGGTCCAAGCTTATCTACAGAGAAACACCAGAGTGATGAAGCCACGGTCGTTCAGGCACAAGTCTCTTCTCGTCCTCTTCGGAGTGCCACGCCTTTGTCTGGCGCACAGCCCGAGAGCTCGCGCCTGAACCCTAGCAAAATATATCCAGTCACGACGCAATTGAACCAGGCGTTATTGGATATTTTGTCAAACCTCGAGCATACTCGGCTATGGACACTGAATTGCATCCGGCCTAATGATAACGGCTTCTCGAACTCCCTTGACAAGCGTCGTGTCAAAGGGCAAATTCGTGCCCTAAATCTCCCAGAAATGATCACCCGTAGATCCGTCGAGTTCGTTGCGGAGTTTGACCAGGCGGAGTTCTGCGAGAGGTATCGGCCAACCATGCGTGGTTCAGATGCGGAACGTATCCGTCAATGCGTTCAATCAAATGGATGGATGGAAAATGTGGACTTCGCGTTGGGTCACCAAAAGATATGGTTATCGTTTTCTGCATGGAAAACCGTAGAAGACGTTCTGCGTTCCGCGGAAAAGGAACAGAAGAAGTTCACTCGCGAAGAGTCGGAAGAGGATGAAAGCATAATGCCGGATGATGCAACGGAGTACCATCACACGCCTGCGGAAGATAGGCAACACAGATTTTTCGACGAACGAGCGGTCACGCCGTATCAAGACCCTCCCCGGACGCCCAGTGTATTCGAGGGTTATGGGTCTGCTGCTCAGGTTTCCTCTCCCAGTTATCCGTACCCCGAGGAGACACCATGGGATAAGAAAGCGGAAGGCTATGATCCATTGCCTCCGTTACTGCCCAAGGGCGCCGATATATCCGTTGCAAATGCTGACGAGACCTTCGAGGAACAAATTCCCACCACTCGGGTTCGACGGTATTGGCTCTATATTGTCCGGTTCTTGACGGGCTTGATACCCGACTTCGTCCTGTCATACATTGGCCGCATGAAGCGTCCTGACGTCCGCCTCGCGTGGCGGGAGAAGGTTACTATTTTCGTCCTCATCATTCTGGCCAACTGCGTGGTGCTGTTCTATATCATTGCCTTTGGTATGATCCTGTGTCCCGATTTCAACTACGCATGGAACCGCGAGGAAGTTTCCCAACACGACACGACGACAGATTTCTGGGTTTCTATTCAAGGCAAGGTGTACGATGTGACCAACTTCGTCAAGGGCGATCATAGTGATATCACTGGTGACCCGAGTAACGAAGCCGCCGTGTTGGCGGGTCTGGCAGGCACGGATATGACATATTATTTCCCACCTCCTCTCTACCAGGCGTGTGGTGGTCTTGTCAGCGATCCATCGATGAAGATCAGCGTCGAGAACACGACTTACTTCGTATACCAACAAGCCTCGCATGCATCGGGTGAAAATTCCATTTCCGCGTTGTCCGCGCTTGCTAGCGAAAGCTGGTACACAAAGACATACATGCCCGCTATCGCACAATTCTACAAGGGAACGTTGGTCTGGGAGACGGACGAAATTTATGCTCAGGCAAACGACTCGACCATTCAGCGGTGAGTGCAACAAAGTTGCAACGTGCTGGCTCGTTCCTAACGCCTTTGCAGGATTTGGGCAATCTACAACAGTGCCATTTACGACCTGACTGACTACGTGTATACGATGTCGACCGCCGAGGACGGCGTCGCCAAGTACAATTTCCTGCCAACCACCCTCGTCGACGCATTCCAGCAGAATGCTGGCTTGGACATCACGTCCTCGCTCAACAAAGTACTCGATGCCATGGACTCAACGAACAGGACTGCCAGCATGGACTGCCTGAACAACTTTTTCTATCTTGGCGTCGTCGACTTTAGGTATACTCCTCGGTGTCAGGTTCAGAACTACATGTTGTTGGCGTTCTCGAGTATTATCATGGCGTCCATGGTGCTGAAGTGTGAGTAGCGATCCTAAACCAGATGGTCTCGCGTCTGACACGTCGACCAGTCTTGGCTGCGTTGCAACTTGGGACGAAGCGCTTCCCCGAACGTTTGGACAAATTCGTGCTCTGTCAGGTTCCCTGTTACACTGAAGGCGAGGACTCTCTGCGTAGTACAATCGACTCGCTCGCAGCGTTGGACTATGACGACAAACGCAAGCTAATCTTCTTCATCTGTGACGGGAACATCATTGGGAGTGGCAATGAACGACCGACGCCTGACATCGTGCTGGACATTTTCGGCGTGGACCCTGCGGCAAGGAATGCGGAACCACTCATGTTCAAGTCTATCGGAGAAGGGTCCCAGAAACTCAACTATGGCAAGGTCTACTCTGGCTTGTACGAGTTTGAAGGTCATGTCGTCCCGTAAGTCTGGTTTATGCCCATGTCTTGTCGGTACCTGATTGTTGGTCCAGGTACTTGGTCGTCATCAAGGTTGGCAAGCCGACGGAGCGCTCGAAGCCTGGAAACAGGGGAAAGCGTGACAGTCAGATCATGTTGATGCAATACCTCAACCGTGTGCACTTTGATGCACCAATGGCACCCCTGGAATTGGAGATATACCACCACATGCGGAATATCATTGGAATTGACCCCACGTTCTATGAGTACATCTTTACTGTCGATGCCGATACAGTGGGTAGTATTTTTACTCATGTTGATCGGTGCTCACGTGGGGATGCGACAGATTGTCACGCCTCCGTCGTTGAACAGGCTGGTGGCTGCTGTCATTGACGACTCCAACATTATCGGTATTTGTGGTGAGACCAAGTTGCAGAACGAGGAAAAGTCTTGGTGGACGATGATTCAGGTGAGGTTATTTGTTTGTTCTATCCCCGTTTACCATCTGACATTTCCTAGGTTTACGAGTACTACATCTCGCACCATCTCGCCAAGGCCTTCGAGAGCCTATTCGGTTCCGTGTCGTGTCTTCCGGGATGTTTCTCTCTCTACCGAATTCGGACTGCTGACAAGGGGCGACCGATCTTCATCTCCAACCGAGTCATTGATGAGTACGCAGAACCCCACGTGGATACGCTTCACAAGAAGAACTTGTTCTCGCTGGGCGAAGATCGTTTCTTGACGACTCTGCTTATGAAGCACTTCCCGACGTTCAAGACGAAATTCCAGCCGGATGCGGTCGCTCGGACGATGGCGCCGGTGTCATGGCGAGTGTTGTTCTCTCAGCGTCGTCGTTGGATCAACTCGACTGTGCACAACCTGTGTGAACTTGCTATTTTGCCGGAGCTGTGCGGCATGTGCTGTTTCTCGATGCGGTTCTTTGTGTACCTGGATCTGATCAGTACGCTGGTGGGTGCCTTTCTTTTTCTGTGGCGGTCACGAGCACCTTCTGATCACTGTTGTGTGCAGATCTTGCCCGCTACGGTCGTTTATGTGAGTATTGTAGATTTGATGGTTTGTTCGCGATGCTTAATTGTGTTTAGTTGGTCTGGTTGGTCGTGGAAGTTTCTTCTGGACAATCGGCACTGCCTATCATCTCGATTGCTATGATTGCTTCGGTGTATGGTCTGCAGGCTCTCATCTTTATCGTCAAGCGAGAGTTTATGCTGGTTGGTTGGATGGTTGTGTACCTGATCTCGTTTGTGGTCTCATTTGCGATTCAGAGTTGTTGCTAACGACTGTGTCTAGATACCCGGTGTACAGTTTCTTCCTGCCACTCTACTCTTTCTGGCGTATGGACGAGTTTGGTTGGGGTAACACGCGCGTCGTTTTGGATGACGGAAAGAACAAGAAGGTGGTGAGTGACGGCAACGAGATGAAGTTCAACGAATCCATGATCCCGTACAAAAAGTGGAGTGGTGAGTGATTTGCTGACAGCGCACGACAAGTGTTTGACGGGGTGCAGAATACGAGGCCGAGATATATGGGGATGGGATGTCGAGCAACTCGTTCAGCGCGGAGCAGAACCCGAATGGCAAGCAACTTGCGGCGCCGGTGCCTCGTCGACCGAACTCGCAACGGCCGTCTGTGTACGAGTACCAGTCAGAGGCGGGGGATTTCTACCGTGATACGAACGCGATGCAAGACCCGCTCCGTGCACCCCCGTCGAGGCCAAGCTCGCGTGCCATGTCGGATTACAACAGGGCGGCGACTCTCAACGTGAGGAACTCGGGGATGCGCAATGCGTCGCAAGAACGTCTGGCGACGGGCACGCCGCAGCTGCGGGCGACGGTGACGTCTGCGACGTTGAACCGTGCGATGTCGCCTGCGTTGAGTCTGGGTGGGCGACCCCAACCGGCGTTCAGTAACGCGGTACGCCCGACCTCGACGTTTTCCATGGCGACGACGGTGTTTGCGGGACCGAGTAACAACCCGAATCCGTCGGATGAAGAGCTGTACGAGGGGCTCAGGGCGTATTTGAGCACGCAGGACTTGATGACGGTGACCAAGAAGTAGGTGTCTCCATATGTACGTGTTGGTCGCTTGCTGACAGATGATATAGAACGGCGCGCGAAGCGATGGCGGCGCGGTACCCACGAGCGGATTTGACGCCTCGCAAGGACTTTTTGAATCAATCTATCGACAACATTCTTTCGCAATCGTAATTTCTTCATGCTGTGGACACTCTTTTTTTGCTCGACGTATTTTCTTTGACATTGAGGACATGGGACTCTTAACTTAGGCTTTCCGAACGTTTCACCATTGCATGGACAGTAATGCGATTTTTTGGTCATGACGCTTGTCGCTCCATCTCACTCACTTTGTACTTACTGATGACACTTTTGCTCGGGACCATTAATCGAATAGTTGGACAGTTTAAATGATGCCGTCAGGTGAGGCGAATGACAAAGACCATGACAAGGAAGGCGATCAAGACGATGATGACGCTCAAAATGACCAAACACGTCGTGCCACCACTCCTACCCCTGAGATCCCTGAGCCGGATGCGTTCCCGCTGCATGAACGTGAGGTTGCCCTCGAGCTTTTCGCTCATGGCGGTGACGAGGGACTTGTCCTTGTCGAGGGAGTCGGCAAAGTGGGTGGCGTTGAGACGGAGCTGGGTGGCCATCTGGGCGAGCTGGGAGGAGAGGTGCTCGTGGAGGGCGTGCGAGTTTTGGAGGAGGGTCGGGGTAGCGGTGAGGGTGGAGGTGGCCGGGGCGGCGGGGACGGCGCGGGAGGGGCCTGGGACCGGCTCCGGTTCGGGCTCGGGTTC
>JBBPUI010000903.1:0-14057 GCA_038094615.1 Heimioporus aff. retisporus | reverse complement strand
CTCGTGCAGCACTTTGAGGAGGTCCATGTCCCCCTGGACCAGTTTGGCCGTCCACAGCAGCAGCAGCTCCCCGTCGCCGCATTCCCCGCCGCACGCCAGCAGCTCCCCTCCCAGCCTCCCCCCTACCCCCACGACCACCCACACCCACACCCTCCCGCCTACCAGCTCGGTGGCTTCGATCCGGACGACATGGAGCTCGATGTTGATCAGTCCAGCTCCCCCTCGTCTGGCGTCCCTACTCCTCCCGATACGCCCCTCACCACCCCGCTTTCTTCGCATCCCACACACTCCTTCCATCACCTCGGCCCATCTGCAAAAGATGCCTCGCCACGTTCTCCCGTTTCAGCCTTTGATGCAGCAACAACCGTCATTCCGACGCGCTCCATCCACGCCCATCCAATCGCGCGTTTCTCTTCCTCTCGGAACAACCTTCCTAATCTGGTAAAAACGCCCGATCCGTTCAATGGCTATGCGGGCTACTCGGATTACTCCTCATCCATGCCGGGCACCGTCCCTTCCCCTCCCGCTACCGATGACATACAGCCTCCCCTCTCCCCCGTTAGCGAGCCTAACAGCCCCTACGGCTGCATCCCCCCTGCAGTCGTCTTCTCCACCGCAAACACCCCGGTAAACACTCCCGCAGCCTCCCGTGTACCGTCCCCTTCCAGCTCTTCCCGTTCCTCTGATCCCTCTTCATCAAAGTCCTCTTCCCGCGCCGGAACCACCCTCTCTCGACCCGCATCCTCCTTGCTCTTGTCGAAACCCTTCCGCTGTCCAAAGCCCAATTGCAACAAGAGCTACAAGCAGGCGAATGGGCTCAAGTACCACATGACCCACGGAAGCTGCAACTTTGCTCCCCCAAAGGATCTCGAGCAGGTTCAAGCGTTGCTCGCCAGCAAACGATCCGCGAGAGAGGCCGCAGGCGACGACGACAACGTCATCACAGAGGGTGAGTTGCGCGAGGTCGAACGTGAAGCAGAGCGTCGCCTCCGTCCTTTTGCTTGTGGGGTAGGTGACTGTCAGCGACGGTACAAGAACATGAACGGCCTCCGGTATCACTATCAGCACTCGGGCGACCACGGCGCAATCGGCCTCGCTTTGCTCGCCAGCGGACAGCACGAGTGCTTGCAACACGCACACGGCAAGACGTCTGCTGCCAGCTCACGGCAGTCCACTCCCCTGGCGAGCGGCCAAACGACCCCCGTCACCGGTCACTCGACGCCGACGTATGCGCAACAATATCAACAACAGATGATGTACACCTCTGCACAACAGCAATATCTGCGAGTCCAGCAGCAACAACAAGCAGCCCAGATGCATGCACAACTGTCGTCGTATTCTGCCGTGGACTCGACCCCTGCTCACCGTTGACCCACTGCAGCCTACGAGCGCGATACCCCCCCACTCTGTACTTGGTCTTTTTTCTTTTCGTTTCTTCTTCGATCTTCTGTACTCGGCCGCACGGGGCGGCCATGAAAAGTAAAAATTATACATATTGGGCATCTTGGCTATTATTCGTCTGCTGGCTTTGCGATCGTTCTCTCCATCTCGCCGCTCCCGCTTTCATCCTCGTCATCCATAGTGTTCGGCCTCCAACATATCCCAGGTCGCCCTCTTCACCTACCTCTGCGTGGCTGATCGTCGAGCGGCCACTCTCCGTCTGCTGGACCGCCACCACGTCATTTTCCTGGGACAACGTAGACATAGAGATCTGCCACGACCTGAGGTCGCCATGTAACTTTGTTTCTTTTCCGATTTTCCGTCTCCGTCTCCGTCTGCCTGCTAGGCCCACTAGTTGTGTTAATCTTGTGCCATGCCCTCGTATACTTACAACACCACATATCAGCTACATCTACCTATGTCACCTTTCCTATTAACTGGTCGCTGGACTGGCTGCTGTCTGACATTCTTTTGTACACGGATAATTTAGATACCTTGGCAGTGACGACGATGATCGCATTGTCGTCGTCCGATGTTTCACACGAACGGGTTGTTGCTTGGCGATGGTGTTGGGTGTGAAACCACGTCATGTGTGTGGGACGTGCCTGCGTCTCCTGTCGACGGCGACGATGCACTCGTGGCTATCTGGGAGGTCCACGGACATGCGATCGCGTTGTTCGTTATCGATCGGTCCATCTGCCATCCTGCCACCCACATCCGCGGAGGGGACCGCCATTGTCAACTCGGATTCCGAAACGGAGCGCTCCACGTGCAACCGGGTCACTCTCGAGGGGGGCCGGCAGCATCGTTCTCCGTGGAGCCAGGTTTTCTCGCACCACACAGCCTCCGCGGAACGGCAATTGATGTCGGGTGTGATTATAGTATGTAGATGATTACAACAGGACGCTTTTTTTTTTCTTGTTACATTGACGAGCCCTCCGGGGGGTATACTTGTATCCCAACATCCAAATAGATCCCCGCCCCCTTTTTTTCGTCTTCTCCTTGGGTGTCACGACCCGTCCTGCAGGGACACCCACCGGCCGTCGACGAGCCCCCACACGATGCCCTTGGGGAGGATGATCGTCTTGAGCGTCGGGCACGCGCGGTGCCACGACGCCGCGATCTCGGACTCGTTCTCGGACGAGAGCGAGCCGGGGGCCATGAACGTGAGGTAGCGGAGGGACTTGAAGTGGCTCAGCGACGGCGCCGTCTCGAGCAGCAGTTCCTGTTCGAAGCGGAAGGGAGGGTGAGCGCGATAACCACGCGAGCGGTTTACGAAAAAAAAAAAAGGAAGGGGGAGGGGGGGACTTGCATGGGGGGAGTGCCGGACGAAGACGACGGCGTGGAGGGCCTCGAGGGTGGGGAGGCGGGTGGATATCTCGGTGATGAGCGCGGCGGGGGGCCCAAAGTCGAAGGACATGACGGTGAGCCGGCGGAGGGGGCGCGTGGAGAGGAGGAGCGCGTCGAGGGAGGTGGTGGCGTCGCCGGGGTAGAGCGACATCGAGACGCTCTCGACGGGGCGGCCGCGGACGAAGTCGGCGGTGAGGCACGGGGAGGAGAGCACGGTGCGGAAGTGTCTGAGGCGCGGGAGGGCGTGCGCGGGGAGGGGGAAGTTGTGCACGGGGTTGAAGCCGCGAAGGCAGATCTCGATCACGTCGCGTTGGGTCTCGAAGAAGGCGGCGAGGAGGGGTTCGCAGCGGATGGAGGTGGTGAACACCCGGAGGGAGAAGGTGCACCCCTGGAGGATCCACGCGAGGTTCGAGGTGATGTCGTTCGCGGAGAACTCGAGGCCGAGGTGGGTGAGGTGCTCGAGTCGCTGCAGGGCGCGTTGGAGGAGGCGGAGAAAGTTGGCGGTGAGGATGTTCTCGGTCCATTCGAGATCGAGCCGGCGCACAAAGGACGGATAGCTGTCGTTGCGGGCGAGGGTTTGGATAAGACGCACTGTACACCTGGGCTGAATATCAACGAGAGAACGGTAGAGCACCCGCGCAACGACCTGGTGGAAGACGGCGCTGACGGTGAGCAAAGGAACGAGATCGACGCGCGATACATGTCCGAGAACAAGCTCCAGTGTCTCGGGAGGAAACATCATGCTGATGACGGTGCAAGAGAGGTATTCATCATTACGCAAACGCATTAGTGTATGTATCTATCAAACCGCGTCTCCTATTCTATTGCACCTTGACCGTCTTGCCCTGGGGGACAATGCCCTCGGCAATCGCCTCCAGACGCTCGCCCTCGGCCTCCATTTCTTCGATCAGCCGTCGCTCCGCAGCGAGTTGCTCCGTCTTGCTCTTGCCCTTCATCGCGGCCTTGTTCGCAGCCATACGACGGCGGTACTCGCGATACTTGTCATCCGTGCCAAACAGCCGATCGCACCACCTGAACGAGGTCGAGTAGTTGTTGACGAATGCCATATGATGGAAATCGTGGTGCTCGGCGCCCGACCAGAACGGGACAATGTGCTGCAACGACCACGGGAAATCTAAAACGGGTTTAAGACCATGCTTTCAGGCCAGTCAAAGGATACGAACCATAACCGCTGTGGGCGTCGATGGCCTGGAACAGGCGGAGCGTGATCCAAGCATAAACAGTCAGGATGTGGAGATTGCGGGCAAAGTAGCAGTAGAGGATGGGTCCCAAGAGGGTACCGGTGCCAAGGATAAACACTTCTGCAGGGTGCGCATACTCGGCGGCAAGACCAAACGGCGCCGAGTACTTGTGGTGAAGCTTGTGGATATGTTTGTACAACGGTCCCCAGTGGAGGGCCTGGTGAGCTATAAACGAAACGCGTGAGGAGACGGTCATGAGAAAGACCGTGCACGCGTACCAAAGTAGTGGAACATGTCTTCAAACACGAAAAAGAATGCGACCTGTGGCACCATCATCTTCCAGGATGGCAAGGGTACCTGGTATGTCTGCATGCCAAACAGTTCTGCCATGGGATGGAACAACCAGATCTACAAAGTGTTTTCAGTGGTGAAACAGGCAGACTCGGGGAGCAACGAACAGCGGGCAACTCGACCGTGAAATGAGAGAAGAGAACCAACTTGGTACACTCCCATTGTTCCGCAGCGGTAGGGACCTTGGCGGGCTGCAGCTTCCACTGCCGAAAGTATGGAATGGCGTCGATGATGATCCAGGGAACACAGCGTCCAAAGTAGACGATCTTGGAGAATGGCGGTAAGAAGACGGCGTTCGACCGGAACCAGGAGCGATACTTACTTCATGGAGCAAGAAACTCATGAGGCCGGTAGCAATGACGGGGTTATCAATCCAAGTGTACCATGCAACCCAGAGCTGCTCCAACCAGCTCAGCTTGGACAGGTCGACGTGTTCATAGAGTTGGTTGACCGATTCGTGAGCAGCGGCGACCACCGTCGCGTTGAAGGCCATGGTGGAGAAGGGAACGAACAAATGTCAACCAGACCCATCCCCTTTTAAAAAAAATTAAAAGTACACACGATCAATGATGGCGTGACTACACAGCCAATCAGAGTAGATTATGCCATATTTCCTTTTCAGGCATGTGATCTTCGTCAATCCTTGCAGTGACGTCGACTTGGAGAATGCCAGCAGTCCCCGATGGCATTCTCTGGGTATAAATACCTCTCGACTCCCGCCATGTCTCGTCCCCCATCTCTCCCACCTCCCTCATGGTTGACGCCTCTTTCGAGCATGTTGCTCATTCGCCCGCCCGTCTCGCCGTCCCCATAGTATGTAAACTCGATTCATTGCTTACCGCCCCGCCTCACGGTTCTGCTTTACCATAGTCCCGTCTCAACAGCTTGGCGGGTGCACACTGTCCCGCCGTGCCCAATGGCAACTTTTCGAGGCCGGACAACGTCGAGTCTGTAAAGCATATTTTCGACACCGCTTCCTTGAAGCAGCCCGTGGATCTCGCCCAGTCGACGTCCAACTCTGTCTGTCTGTTCCCCGCTCCTCACGTTGCCGCGCCTGTTCTTTTGGACGCCTGTGGCGATGAGCGGTATGTTGCCGCCCAAGGCTGGTTAGACTTTGCACGCATCTACTGTCCACTGCGCGATCTCATTCGCAACGGTATCCGGGTATCCTTTGAGCTGGCAATAGATCGGACGAGGCACCGTTTCTGCCAGGTCTCCCTGGGGTGCCTGTCGAATCACCCATCCATACTGTCCTCTCAGGGCGCCCTGCTTCTAGACCTTCATTCCCTAACGACATCATTCATGTGCTCCTAGTGTGTCCTACTTTTCCTGCTTCCGAGCCGGAACAAGAGCCAGGGCCAGAGTAGGACGAGGAGCCGGAGGACACGAATGAGGAGAAGGAGCTCGCGCCAGAGCAGGCCCGGGGCCTGGAGCAGGTCCAGGACAGGAGTAGGAGCCACCTGGCCATCCGATATTTATCCAACTTGTTTCTGATGTCAACACACCCAGTCCTCCGGGAGCGCCGTCCGGTTTTGTCTTCATTGACTCATCACGTCGACCACGGTCTCTTCTCTCGCTTGACCGAAGCTGCTCAAAGCTGGATTGGACTTTGCACGCCATTTTCTCAGGCACGTCTGGCCCAGCGATAGATCAAGTATGGCGTGAAAGATTTGTGCCTTTCAGAAGATCGGTTCGGTGGCTACTTTTCGGATGTTTGGAGTATCCCGTTTCACTGGCGGGTATCTGTCTCCGACAATTTCGTCGACATACGCTCTGCATGTCGTTCTCCCTGGCATACTTGCCCGGCGACGAAAAACTTGGCACGTCCATGCCACGACTCGACGACATAAGTCAGAGGTCTTGGCGCATAGGCGGCAAGCACTCGCAGCACATGCTCCAAGACTCCTCGCAAAGATCTCTGAGCGAAACCACCGGTCTCTTTTAGGCATCTTCTCACTGCACGTACTACAGATGTTTGTCGCTTGGGCCAAAGATACTGTGGCAGAGTTGACTCGAGAAGATGGCGTATGTTCGTGGATGGCATTGTATCCAAGGTTGAATCGAGGATGCAGGAGGGCTTTAATCACACGTTGTCAGACATGAGAAGAAAACTAACTGTCGCAAGCTCCCTGGAGCAGATTTTGGGTATCGGTGCATCCTGTTCCGATCCCTTGTCCTTCAACCTAATTAGCCAGCAAAGAAGGCGATTGCATCCTCGCCCACCGATCCCCAAGTCCACATGGATGCTACATTCCACCATGCTCTGTCGAGCCCGTGCAAGCACTTGCTGCATATGTTCCAAGACTCCTTGCCAACTCTTTGAGGAGTCGCCCAATTTTTTAGGTGTACCGTTTCCGCGTTCAGCCTTCCTCTCCCAGTGACTGTTGCTACCATACAAGAGGCCCCATATCATCGCTTTGCGACCGGTTCTTATTTCTTCCTCTTTGGGCGTCCGACGCAAAGACAATCCATGGACATTTTCCCCAGAGGTATGTCTTAGTTACTTTTCTGTGAACCTTGGATCCTTAGCTTACATTGGCTGCGGCCAGGTTTTCTATTTATCACCGAGATCAGAAAAACAACACCTGCAAAGTGGCTGACCAGAAAGTTAGTGTAGATACCCTTCAGCGTGTATCCTGGGTAAATATGAGACGTCAGCATAAGCTGTTTTGACTAGCTAGGATGAGGTCTTCAGGCGGATCAGAATCGCGAGGCGCTGTTACCGGATTGTTGTAGCACAAAAGCTTGTATCCATTATAGAATGTTTAGCGCGTGGACAAGAATAGCCATTGAGCACGTGGCGCAAGGCTGATTTATCCAGTGCACGATCCGACTCGAGTCACTTGCTTGCAGTGTGACTGTTGTCTCTTACCACCACGTCCTTTGACTCGGGATGGCATCAGAAGATCAGGTCGAAAGAAAATTTGGTTTGATCACTCGCCGACTTCAGGAGGTTCTCGGAGGCGACATTATCAAGGGCATCCTCGCCGAGGGCAGATCGCCCAAAGCCTACTGGGGTACGTGTCTCTTCCGCATACTTGAACGAAGACTGAGTCACTTGTCACTTCATATCATAGGGACCACGCCCACCGGTCGTCGTATGTTTTCCGTCGTCTAAACATTTTCCAAGGACTCATCATTCTCATGTAGCACACATCGGGTATTTTGTTCCGTTGACCAAGATCGCCGATTTCCTCAGAGCGGGCGTAGAGGTCAAGATCCTCCTCGCTGGTATGTTGACACTCTTCGTCCGAAACATCACGTCCCACGCGCCTCCCAGACGTGCACGCATTCCTCGATAACCTCAAGGCGCCCCTGGACCTCGTCGCGCACAGGACGAAATACTACGAATTCATCCTTCGGGCCGTCTTCCACTCGCTCGGCATACCCACGTCGAAGCTGACGTTCGTACAAGGTTCCGACTACCAACTCTCTCGGGAATACAATCTGGACAACTACAAGCTCTGCACGATCGTGACGGAGCACGATGCCAAAAAGGCGGGATCGGAGGTCGTGAAGCAGGTCGAGAGTCCGCTGTTGAGCGGGCTGATTTACCCTGGGCTGCAAGCGCTCGACGAGCAGTACCTCGACGTCGATTTTCAGTTTGGCGGTGCGGACCAGGTGCGTATCGTCGCGTCGCGTCAGTTTTGGTTGGTAGGATCTGACGCCTCGTTGGACACGATCAGCGCAAGATTTTCACCTACGCCGAGCTGTACCTGCCAAGGCTAGGGTACCGGAAGCGGGCCCATCTGATGAATACCATGGTGCCTGGTCTGATGGGCGGCAAGATGTCGTCCTCGGATCCAGACTCGAAAATAGATTTCTTGGACACGCCGGAGGCGGTGAAACGAAAGATCAAAAAGGCGTTTTGCGAAGAAGGGAACGTGACCGAGAACGGCTTGCTCGCGTTCATCAAGGCGGTGTTGATACCCATCAGCGAGCTGCGTCTGGAGCGGTTGCGGGGCGAGACGGGCGAGGACGAGGAGGAGGGCAAGGGGTCGACGGGGTCTCAAAAGCCGTTTGCGGCGGACGACGCGCCGGAGGGGACGGTGTTCACGATCGCGCGGGAAAAGGGCGGGGAGCCGAGCCACTACAGGACGTACCAGGAGCTGGAGGACGACTTTGCGGCGAAGAAGATCCATCCGGGGGATCTCAAGGCGAACGTGCGGGACGCGATCGTCGGGTTGCTGGAGCCGATACGCGCCGCGTTCCTCGCCAATGAGGAGTGGCAGCAGATCGAACAGCTCGCGTACCCGGATCCAAACGCGAAGAAGGAAGTCAAGAAGAAAAAGGCGCGTCGTGCCGTTGTTTTGTTCGATCAAGGCTGACTTGTGGCTGACTGTAGGAGAAGGTGTACCACCCTCCGCCGCCGGGAAAAGGGAAGAATGCAAAGGCTGTAGCCGCGCAGGTGGACGGTGCTAACGAGACGACGACGACGGAACCACCGGGAGAGGGCCAACCTGATGGAGCGGTGGTTCCATCACAGTGATGGTCCCGATTTACATTGATAGATAGTGGGGTGCATAGATGTGCCGTGCCCAAACAAGGTTTTCTCCCGTGATCTGATGCTAACAGTGTGTATCGCCCGGACAGGCATCAGACCATTTTTTCTTTACCCACACGCGGTCAAGGTGCCTGAGGCATAAGGCCTGACGTCGACGTGACATGACTGTGATCTAAGCGCGTTTGTGACGTCACGTGGACCCATAAGACACCACCGAGTTTCGCACAGAGCCACTCCACGCGTCGGTATGGAGCCAGAAACGAACTACTACCAAGTATCGGGCTACAGGGCCCACTCGAACGGGTGGTGGGTCTCTCCTTGTTCGGATGGCGAGCTTGACTACGATCCAGAATCCAGGTTCAAAATGTACGATGACAAACCAATGATCGCCGCCATTGTTGCGGAACAGTCGAGGCTGTTCAGACCGGGCGGGAGGGACTCGCCCGTGGAGCTCTTCCTGGGTGCGATTCTTCTGCATCTGTATTTTCATTGTCACGCGCACCTCATTCATCGTCGCCACTCGCAGGCGTGCTGCCCTCGGGTGCCTCGTACCTGCTCATGACCTCCGAGCAGATGCTCGACTTCACGCACAGGCACCGTCTCAAGATCCCGCGGGACCCATGGATCGCGGCCAACTTTGTCTCGCTCTCTCCCATCTACTTTGGCACGCTCGAGGACCTCGCCGCCAAGATCGCGACGTACAAACAGCGTCCGCGGAACAAGAACAGGCGGGAGGCAGAGACGCCGGAGGACAACAGCCAGGCCAACCGGGGCTACGTCAAGCTGGGCTCCGCCGTCGTGCACTACAGGGGGTATTTCGAGCACCAGAGGTGCGTGGCGCGCGGCGCGCGGCGCGTGTATGCGCTCGCTCTTTTTTGCTGACGCGCCACCGCCGTACAGGACCCTCTACAGGTTGCTCGCGGGCGATCTCGAGCCAGGCAAGGTCGGGATGGCACCGCCGTCTTGGCTGGGCTGCGTGCGCGTCGTCTCGCTCGTCTTTGAGGCGTGGACCGCCGACAATCGGCGGAGAGATGAACGCGTGAAAGATCCTAGACTGGCCGGGGTCGGCTGGACGGAGGCCACGTTCCCCTCCTTTTTCGACCAGCTCGCCCCTTCCTTGACGGTCCATCTTAGGTTCAACACGGGCGTCAAGTACCTCAATCCCAACTCTAGGGTACGTTCGTGCTCGCCAGACCCGTTTTACGCGCCTCGATGACCTCGCAGATCCCCGAGTTTTCGCAAGTCATCGAGGACGATCAAGCAGGGCTTTATTCGCGATTGCGAGACCTGCTGAGCCACGACGAAAACAAGAGTGGGATCCCGCTGATCGTGCTCGTGCACGACGAAGCCTTGGCCCGCAGCGTTCTTGCACACGCAGGCATTGATGTTGACAGGTGGTCCTCTGGGCTCGCGAATCATCTGCAGCTCGCTCCCCTCAAGGTCTGTGACCGTGAATATATGCGTCTTTATCTCGTCCGATCGTCTTATAGAGTCGACACAAGCTGGAGGAAGAGCCCGCTCCTCCCGCCGTCCCGAAACCGTGCCTCGTCGACACGCAAAAGTTGGTGAACGCACTGATGGAAACCCATCCAGGCGACTCGGTCCCCCAGAGCGCCAGGGTGATGCACATGCAAATCGACACCAAGACGTGCGCCGGCGACGACAGCCTGTAAGTCCCTCTTGTCTTGTCTCTGCGATCGCCGTGGCACCATCTCGACCCATGCGCTTTTTCGAACACAAAGGCTGCAGCTGCGCATGTGGACCGCGATGGCTCAAGGCCCCGCGATCGACGAGCAGCGCAAGGAACGGGCGTCCAGCCCGCCCGCGTGTGCACGGGTGCTGGCGCCTGCGACCGCGCCGGGGCAGCCCGGGACGGCTTCTGCGGACGTGGATCCCAACGACGTAGACCCGAACGACGTGGACGTGCTGCTGCCCGAACGCCGACCTACGATCGCCGACGACTTTTCCGACGATGACGATTGGTGATGTGCCGGCCATCACCACCACCACACGAAGCAAGCAGCCGCCCTCTGTATATATACATTTTTCTTCTATTCTTTTTCTTTCTTTATCCAAGTCGTTCTTGTCGAATAGCGCGCCGTCTTGTACTTGTCGCGCCCACGTACTGTTCATACGACGTTTCTTGTCTCCTTGGGTGTATGTATTATTTCACACGGGCACTTGCACTGGCCCGAATTCTTTTTGTTTTTTCTTGAAAATGACAGTAGGGTCTGGACTCCGGAACCTTGTCTCTGTCAGGTAATTTGGTATTGCATGAAAACTTGTACATTCCCAGTATTTTGTACACTATGCCTGGCAACAGGAATACGAACGTCAAGCCCGCGCTGGCAAAGGAAGGCGATTAATATTGCACCAGAAAGCCACTTCAGGAGCTGCAGTGAAAGGATTGCTGCGCCTGTACACACTGGTGCGGCATAGAAGAGAAAAAAAACCAGATCGTACAAACGATGCATTGCAACAATCGTGTCGATGGTTTGACCAACGACCAACCTTTGTCTCTTATACTAGCAGGATATTTGTCCTTGTTTTTCTGCCCACACAAACTATCTGTTCTGAATATGCTGACTAGGGTAATAGCGTGAAATTAAGAAAAAGAACATCAACACAAAGGAAGACCAATAGCGGAGTACCTAAGTTTTCGTCGTAAAGAGAACAATGAAATGGAGGAGAAAGCAATCGTAAATTGCGTGGCCGTTTTAACTCTTACTGATCCTCCTCCCCTGCTACTTCCTCCTCGTACTCACCCTCCTCCTCGACACTGGCAAGTACGTCAGCATTGTTCTACGTATGCTTGATTACACTCACGTGGCATCTTGGTATTGCTGGTACTCAGCAATGAGATCTTGCATGTTCGACTCGGCCTCCGTGAACTACCAGCAACGTTCAGACTGCAATCCTCTAGCATGACAACAGCACACACCTCCATCTCGTCCATGCCCTCTTGTGTGTACCAGTGCAAGAAGGCCTTACGCTTGAACATGGCAGTGAAGTGGTCACTGACACGCTTGAAGAGTTCTTGGATCGCAGTCGAGTTGCCCAAAAATGTGACCGCCATCTTGACACCGCGGGGGGGAATATCACATTGTGCTGACAGCACGTTGTTGGGAATCCACTCGACGAAGTAGGCAGAGTTCTTGTTTTGTACATTCTGCATCTGTTCTTCCACTTCCTTCATAGAGACCTTGCCGCGGAACACGGCAGCAACCTAGAAAGACGCGATGAACAGACGCTACGTATCAATAAACAATACATACGGTGAGGTAACGCCCATGTCTTGGGTCCGATGCAGCCATCATGTTCTTGGCATCAAACATTTGTTGCGTCAACTCGGGAACGGTGACAGCACGGTATTGCTGGCTGCCGCGAGCAGTCAAGGGAGCAAAGCCAGTCATGAAGAAGTGGAGACGAGGGAAGGGAACTGAGCCATCAATTAGTCGACGCCATCAGTGTCAGAGATACACAACGTACCCATGTTCACAGCGAGTTTGCGAAGATCCGAGTTTAGTTGACCAGGGAAACGTAAGCAGGTCGTGATACCAGACATGACAAAGGATACGAGGTGGTTGAGGTCACCATACGTAGGAGTGGAGAGCTTCAAGGTCCTGAAGCAGATGTCGTAGAGTGCCTCATTGTCGATGCAAAAGGTCTCATCAGAGTTCTCCACAAGCTGGTGAACTGAAAGAGTGGCATTGTATGGCTACAAGCAATGTGAGTGGAGTGGGTTACACGAAAAAGAAAACTGAGATACACACCTCAACGACAGTGTCCGAGACGGCAGGACTTGGGACAACAGAATACGTGCACATCATGCGGTCAGGATACTCTTCACGGATCTTGGACATGAGAAGAGTGCCCATTCCGGCACCGGTACCACCACCAAGTGAGTGGGTGATTTGGAAACCTATCGTATGTTAGTGATACTGACAAAGACTGAGATGATTCAAGGATGGTATTCACCTTGAAGGCAGTCGGTGCCCTCGGCCTCCTTCCGCACAACATCCAAAACGGAATCGACCAACTCCGCTCCCTCGGTGTAGTCTGGGAGTCGTGCTTGAGTAAAAAAAAAAAAACTTTGACATACAAATCGCTTACGTCCTTTCGCCCAGTTGTTACCAGCACCACTCTGGCCGAAGATGAAATTATCGGGGCGGAAAAGACCACCTAGAGGACCCGAGCGAACAGAGTCCATGGTGCCGGGCTCCAGGTCGACTAGAACAGCACGGGGAACGTATTTGTTTGATCCAATCTCGTTATAGTAGACCGAGATACGCTCGAGCTGCATGTCATTGTTTCCCTTGTAAAGACCATCCCGCTCGATACCGTGCTCATCGGAGACCACTTCCCAGAATTTTGCACCTATTGGGTAAAGGATACGATCGGTGCATGGCAAGACACTTGGCGATGTCCTAGGGCTTACCGATTTGGTTACCGCACTGGGGTGAAAAACACGTGTAAGAGGTATGATAATGGAGAGGGCGATGCGAGCTTACCTGACCGGTCTGGATGTGGACGATTTCACGCATGCTAAAAAAGAGAGCGATCAGCATGGGATGAACATTGCAACGCGACTCGATGGCGAACACCGGACGCGAGGCGAAAAGTCGCGCCCGACGCGCAGGGAACACGACGGAAACGCGGCGAGAACGGGGGGGACACGTACATGGGAGAACAAAGAAAAGGAGGTCGTTAAAGGACGGCGTTGGGACACGAAATGGATGGAGTGGTCAAAAACGAGAAATGCGCTCTGCCGGGGGTCAAGGGTTGTACGCTTATTTTTCAAGCGGCGACCAAATCTGTGGCGGTGACCTATTTTCCCACCACCCAACACGAGTCCTTTTACGCAGATCATGTAAAGAGGCGGCGTTGCATGTGTGGAGCGCCGTGCACGCACCCGCCTGGTAGTCATGAAGTCGGCTCGTGGTCCAGCCTTGCCGTGCCCCCGAGGCAGTGTGCTGTGTGCCTCACGTCACCTTTAGTCGTCCTAAAACGTGATCACGTACCTGCTGCCTAATCCCACTTAAACGGTGGGCGCAGTCTGCTCCACTGACCCCGATCCCTTCCCGTTGACGCGGCTAACGAACCATGACCCGCACAGATCCCTTGAATCCAAACTCTGCCACCTCCCCACTTTCACCCAGGTTCCAACCCTCTGTGCACAAGATCCCCACTCCACGCAACACCGAGAGACC
>JBBPUI010000902.1:0-14058 GCA_038094615.1 Heimioporus aff. retisporus | reverse complement strand
TCACATATCAATCCATCTGATTACAATCTAACACTGAATTATAAATCAAAATCATATATATACAATACCATTAGTCATATCTATCTATCACATGACCAATACCACAACAGGTAATACTCCTAAGTATGCATTACCATAATGCACAATACCCCCTAACTACCATTGCTGATCACATGACCAATATCAAAATAAGCAATACCTCTAAAATGACAAATAAGCAGACATAAATAAGATAAACAAAGCACATACCATATATAGTGGCAATAAGTGGTGGTAGTGAATGATGATAAGTAGTGATGAGTACCAATAAGTGGTGATGAGTGGTGATGAGTGGTGATGGTAGAAGTAGAGAAGAAAAAGAGTGTGGGAATATTTTCAAAGATTTTGGGTTTATATAAGGGGTGACACAAACAGGTGCAAATAGTCAATTGGACTTGTTCGCTTTTTTTAACTTCAGCTGTGGGAAGGACCTTCCTCAAAAGGTAATCAACACTTCAAAACTCCGGTCATAAGTCTTTGCAACACAAGTTAAGCTACACTTTGGCAACACTTTGTCTACACTATGTCTGTACTTTTTGTATGCATTTTTGGTACACTTTCCCTACACTTTGGCTACACTCTGACAACACTTTGACAACACTTTTTGTACGCTTTTTTGGTACACTTTTCCTACACTTTTCCTACACTTTGGCTACACTTTGGCTACACTTTGACAACACTTTTTGTGCGCTTTTTTGGTACACTTTTGGTACACTTTTGGTACACTTTGGCTACACTTTGGCTACACTTTGACAACACTTTGACAACACTTTTTGTACGCTTTGTTGGTACACTTTTCCTACACTTTTCCTACACTTTGGCTACACTTTGGCTACACTTTGACAACACTTTTTGTGCGCTTTTTTGGTACACTTTTGATACACTTTTGGTACACTTTGGCTACACTTTGGCTATACTTTGACAACACTTTTTGTATGCTTTTTTGGTACACTTTTCCTACACTTTTCCTACACTTTGGCTACACTTTGACAACACTTTTTGTATGCTTTTTTGGTACACTTTTCCTACACTTTTCCTACACTTTTGCTACACCTTGACAACACTTGAACAACACTTTTTGTATGTTTTTTTGGTACACTTATCCTGCACTTTAACAACACTTTTGCTACACTTTTGATACACTTTTCCTAAACTTTTTCTATACTTTTTTGGTATACTTTTGATACACTTTGGCTACACTTTGACAATACTTTTGCTACACTGTTTGTACACTTTTTTGATACCCTTTCCCTACACTTTGAGGCTACACTTTTGTACACTTTTTTGCTACACTTTTCATACACTTTTGTAAACTTTGTTGGTACACTTCTGGTATACTTTTGGTACACTCTGACAACACTTTTCCTACACTTATTGTATGCTTTTTTGATACACTTTTTGTATATTTTGGCTACATTTTGACAACACTTTTCCCATACTTTTTGTATGCTTTTCTAATACACTTTTCCTACACTTTTTGTATGCTTTTTTGATACACTTTTTCCCTACACTTTGGCTACACTTTGTCTACACTTTCCTACACTTTTTGTACACTCCTCTTAACACTTTGCCAATATCCCAAATGTAGATTAAAACAAAAGAGAGTGTTATTGTTACTTGTTTGTTATTTTTTTGATCTATAATCATAATAAATTGTTGTAAATTTCATAACATATTCTAATATCCTATAGGAGCAATAAATAAACTAAGCAAATTTACATAAAATCTTGTAAATTTCTGATAATATCATAAAATATAATGACATCCCATAGGGGTGGTGAATAAACATAGAAAATATATCTGAAATCCTGTAAATTGATGAAATTATAGAGTAATATCTGAAAATATATGTATTATCAATCTTTTTCTGAGATTTTGATCAATTATCCATGGGAGGTTTTTCCTGATGCAATGCAAAACATGTCAAAATGTTCACATGTTTCAATTATTATTAGACCAACATAACTGTGATCAGAAACCTGATGCTCAAAAAAAGTAAAGAGCAAACCTAGTAATGTCCATGCCAACCATGGAGAGCCATCAGCAAATGTGTCTGTTGACTTGATTTGTCTTGATCCAGGTTGGTTCAAGCAGGACCCATGGCAGAATGGCTGGAAATCCAAGATCATGCCTACACTCTGCCTCTGGGCTAGTGCCCAATCTAACATGTGGTCAGCCCAAAAGACATGATCATCAGCCTCCTTATGCTTGTCATATATGTTGTGTTCCCTGAGCTGAACTTGAGGTTTATTTCCCAGCTCTCACTGACGAGCAAGTGCATTGGAGCAGTATGTATCCTATCAACACTCAATCTGTGGCTAACTTCAGCACTTCGATAGGCCTACCAGTATCTCTGTAACTGGAGGCACAGTGTGAGCTCAGTGGTGCTTGGACTGTGCATGGACTTTTTCATGCAATCAGAGTCACCAGTTGCCATCAAATCTGAAGTTGCCACATTCCTCAAGGACAACAGTTTCCTCTACAAAGATCTTGATGCCTCTGATTCCATGGGTGCATTTCATTCTGACTTCATTATCACCTTACTTGTAAAAGTGTATCTGCCCTCCATCAAAGGTCATGTGCATGTAAACGATCTTAATACACATGACCTAGTGTACAGTGGTATCAAAGGAGTACTGGGTCTTTGTGATGCTGTAGTAATTTTTATATCTTTCCATGTGGGCATTGATTAATGCTTTGTCAAATAGATCAAGTGAGTGTTACAACTCATTGCTACTAGTGGACTGGATTGCCTTATTGAAGACTGAACAACACTGTGCTCTCCCACAACTATGAATAAGCAGAGCAGTAAGGCTACAATGGCCGAAAACTCCTTTTCCAACCAGAGGTGGGGAGATGCAACATGTGGCATTACTCAGGCAGCAGAGTGTTGTTTGAAGGCACAGCTTAATCAGATCCTCAAGGAAGCCCAACAAGTTGCACACAAGATGGAACATGAAGCAGGTATTGAGGACTTTGACAATGAAGCCTCTGACAATGAATATGCTCAAATTTGTGGGTATAGATTTTGTTTTTCAAGGCATGCTGACAAGTTTACATAGGAACGTTTCTACTCCACTGTGGTAGAGCACACTATTGACCAGATTTTTCTACCATGACTTGCCACTTCATATACCTGTCAAGTTTGTCTACCCCATTACTTTCTATACCCATGGACCTTTATCTTCCTAACCACCTCATTCCTGATTTTTTTTTAAATCTGATCACCACCTTCACTCCCTAGCTATGACCCACTCTTTATACCCATCTCTCTGTTTTTTTTTACTAATTTTGAAAATACACATGCATATTTTGGTTTCTATTCAGTTATATGGTGAAAGCCAGTAAGCCAAAGTGTAAGCAAATTAGTGGTTCGAAAGCACAGAAGCAACTAAGTATGCAAGCCCAAAAGCACTAAAGTGCCTGTAAAGCCATTTTAAAAGATGGTGGATCTGCTTTAAAAGCTGTAATTTACTTTACATGCATACATATGTACAAAGTGGCTCCAAAGTGGCTCCAAAGCTTGGCAAAGTGATCATGAGATTTGCTGATGTTCTTGTACTTGAGCGGAATAGTGATTCATTGCATTGAGTGTCTGCTGCCATCGCTCAGCAGTGATGTGTGTGGGTCCTGACATTTTGGGAAATGAAAGGTATAAATTGCATAAGGTCTAGCAAGGTTTATGCAAAGGTTGTTGGAGTACAGATTGAGGGCAGAGATAGTGTGTGTCTATTCCATTCCACTCATTGTAGGTGTTGTATTGTAAGAATTTGATATCAGAAATGTAAATGTGACGTCTGTGCATTCTTTCAGGTATGGGAGTGGGGGTGCAGTATCTGTTGCCACAGTGTCTGTGGTGCCTCACTTCTTCAAAGCCCTGTCTTTCCAACTCTGCTACCTCTGTGGGCACAAACTCTCTCAAGAAGTAGTTGGGAAACTGGTCACCATTTAGCAACTCCCAAACTGCTTTGTCCTCCAGATACAACAATCCTCCTCTGTCCTCCAAAGGGATGTCCAATAAGAGGTCATTGAAGATGTTGGTGAGAAGTTCTTTGGCCTTGTGTATGAGTGCCAGATGGTGGCATGGGAGACCTGCTTTGGCCTGTCTTCTTTCCCACTCTGCTCTGGCTCCTGTATCCAAACCAGCCAAGCTCTTGTTGAAGAAACATGAGCACACTTTGTGCAAGCACTGTCAGCCTCAAACATGTGTGAGGTATCAAGAGGAATTAAGGGTACTTGTGCTACTTCCAGGTACTACTTGTGACGAGGAAGATGTAGTCAAGTTCTAATGAAACACTCAAAGTCATAGTAGAGTGCAGATGTAGACAAAAGTGTGAGAGTAAGAGTGAGCACACAATTGCAAGTACTCAAAGAGAGGAAAATGTGAGAAAAGGAGTCTATCTTGCTATGGAACTCTGAGGGGAGAACCAAAAGAACTCGACTGAGGAGTTCCTTGGGAATCTATTGGCTTATATACTAAAGTACATGTTTGTTTGCGTATTGTACAGATCATAGATAGATTGTCCATACACATCTGGTGAGGATGTGGCAGCATAGTCATACATGCATAGATCATGAGGAGTACATACTGTAGGTGCATGGTGTGGCAGATCTAAAGATAAATGATCATAGGGGCCAACATGTCCTAGGCATGAGGCAAGTCTGATCATGACATATGTGATGTCCATGAGGGAATCAGAAGGTGAATGCATGGTCTGTGAGTCTGTGAAGAAGTGAAGGATCAAATGGGTCCATATGTCCATAAGTGAAAGATAGACATAGGCTTAGATGTCAGCCGTTGCTGATATGTACACCCTGTCAAGGGCCAAGAATGGAAAAGAAAAGAGAAAGAAAGGGAACATAAAGAAGGCAAAAAATGTACATCCATAACATTGCCTCTCCTCCCTTGACACATTTTCCAAATGGTCAATATGATGGTGCTATTGTTAGTCAATCAGACAAAAGCAATTGGCCATTGAATGGGCTCCAGAGTGAGTCTTGCAACAAAACATTCCATCATATCCTCATTGCTCTATAGGACATTCTGTTGTGCAGATTTGCCTTATTTTTCACATCCTTCACAGTCAGACTTTCCTCACATACATTCAATGCTTCAATGCTGCTTCCCCTCTTCCATCATCCAATACAACTGACAGTGCTGCTGGCATGCATATACTCAAACATGTGATCAGAAGGAATGGAACTCAAGCTAGAGACATCATCCCATTGCATCACATTCATTCCCCAGCACACCTCATCCCACATTTCGGCAAAGAGGCAAATCCATGTCTAACACATCACACTTGTTATGAGCTATCAAATGAGTTCTGGCTGAACAAATGCTGGAACAAGGAGTTTTTTTATGCATTATCTCTTACTTAGTGTTGGTGCAATGTACTTTTTGTTGATTTATGTTGTGAGACACTTGACTTTAAGTGATGTGTAGAATACCATTTGTGGTGGCAGCCATAATACACAGAGCACAACTATGGACAGTCCTCCAATACCTCAACAGCACACAGTGACATATAACACTGTGAACATGCTGCTAAAGCTTAGGACTACATCAGAAAATTTTAATCAAAACAATAATTCCTTATATACATTTATCTACCACATATATTCTTATAAGATACATAATAATGATACACACTCTGACAAGGCTATATAGCCACTCAGAGAGTTTATAACCATGATAATATTTATAATTCTTATTGAGTTGATAACATGTATCTGCATGGCTTAAATAATCATAAGTATCTACTATATCATATATATCAACCTGATAAATGTTACAATTTATCTCATGTTGTCTTATATTGTAAGGGATTACAATGGATTATCATTGTTCTAATTGGATATGAAGGTGAATGACAATTAATATCACAGCACTAGCAAACTAGCTTGTTTCCTTATCATAACATGGACTAGATGGTTTTAATTATAAGAGATGATATTTATTGATATTGATTACAAGACATGATGGCTAGTATACTAGCTATGCTACTTTGGTACTTTAACCTTAAAACTACAAAAAAAGCGAAAATAAAAAGGAAAATTGCACTTACAATCTATCTCACACAAGTGTACACTTCCCTTGTTTAACTCTAAGTCCTAAGGACTTAGAGTGACTCTTGACTTTGAGGATAAAATCCAAAGTCAAGAGTGAAGAAAAAAGAAAGAGACAGAGGTTGGATTTATATATTAGGTACTATACAGTTATTACAAATATTTTCCCATGCTTTTGGTCACTGTTGACTAACCTCAATGATTTTCCATGAGATTACTAGATAGGTATTTACATGTATGATCACAATCACCCTAGACTGAACATTGAATAACAGCTAATGATTGATGATGTTTGTTGATCAATATACTTCCACTATGATAGTTTCCTGACAAGTGAATGTTAAATGTTGTTATTTCATATCAGATGCTATGATATTGATATTGAAATAATCATACAATGATCAACAAATAATAAATATTATCAGAATATTGTCAAGCTGCCATGAAAATTGTCTACTCTGCAAACTCTGCTAGTAGCTATATAGCATTATCCAATCAATCTCATTATGCTTTGTAAATGAAAATGCCATAGATACATTTATTTACATCCATCATACCTATTTATGACTGATTATATATATCTAGGAATACCAGCACCACAAAATTTTCCTGATGTACCTCCTTCACAAGGGTGATAGCACCACAATGGCCATGAAACAACTCTAGTGAAGGTTTAGGGCTTTAGGACTGCACAGAGGACATGATGGCAGAGGATGAGAAGCAATTATTATTAAGCTTAACTCATACTGCCAGATATGCTACTGAGTGTGAAATATCTGGCTTAGCTAATACTTGGCTGAGTGTAGCTCGGTAAGTATAGCATCTCCAACACTCCCCCTCAAGCCTAATGAAGGCCAAGACCAGAAGTGTGGTTCTTATGATGCTCACATGGCAAAGCTTTTGTGAGGATATCAGCAGTCATGTGTTCAGAGTGGCAATAAATCAGTTTGATCCACCCTAGCTAAATTTTATCTCTCAGATAAAGACTATCAAGATCAAAATACTTTGATCATTTATGATATTGGGCATTTGTGCCAATGGCAATGGCTGATTGATTGTCACCATACAAAATAGTGCTCTCTTTTGGTGTAAAGCCAATCTCAATGTAGAGATTTTGAAGCCAGACAATTTCTTTGTTAGCTTGGCCATTGATGAATATTCTGCATTAGCAGTAGAGAGTGATGGTAATGTGCTTCTTTTTGAACTCCAGGTAATTGCACATCCATTATAAAGGAAGACATTACCATGTGTAGAGCTCAGATCATGGTTTGTTGCAAACCTGGAATCTGCATATGCATAGAATCCAGTGCATGCATTTTCCTTCAAATAAGTGATGCCCAAATCTTTTGTGCCCTTTAAATATCTCAGCACACATTTGGCTGCAGTCCAATGCTGCATATCAAAAATTTTGTTATAGAAACATAGTTTGTTCACTGTATATGCAATATCTGGTCATGTGCCAATAGCAGCATACATGAGTGATCCAGTGAGGAATGCATAATTCCAATTTGATTCTGATGCAGTGGAACTATCAGCAGATGGAACAAGTTTCACATTTGAGTCCATGGGTGTAGAGACAAGGTTTGCATCCTGCATTCCATATTTTTGTAAGATGGACTGAATGTATTTTGTCTGCTGAATGATAAGCCATCCTGCTTCTTTGTTTCTTGTGATCTCAAAACCAACTAGTTTATTAGGCTCTCCAAGATCAGTTATGTCAAATAATTGGTGGAGTTCATTTTTTAGTCTTTGCATTTTCTCTGCTGAATTTGTGAACAGCAAGAGGTCATCCACCCAAACAGTGATAATTTCAAGAGATTTCCCATCATGTCTTATATAGACACATGGATCTGTATGTAGACATTGGAAGCCTTGTTTAGTGAGCTTGTTATCAAGCTCTTCATTCCATTCACATCCAGATTGTTTTAATCCATAAAGAGTTTTGATTAATCAGCATAATCTGGATGTGCCATCATGGTACCCTTCAGGTTGTTCCATGAATATTTCTTCTTTGAGCTTGCCATTCAGATAAGCTCCTTTTACATCCATTTGTTGAATTTCCCAATCTTCTGCTACTGCCAAGGCAAGAATAGCACAAATGGTTTCAACTCTTACTACTGGTGAGAAGGTTTCATTATAATCCATTCCTGAAATTTGACTGAACCCTCTAGCAACCAGTCTCGCTTTGTATTTTTGTAAGCTTCCATTTTTATCATATTTCTTTGTGAAGACCCATTTATTAGTGATGGGTTTACAGTCCTTGGATGCATCAGCAAGTTTCCAAGTGCCCATTTGTTTTAATGTTTTTAATTCTGTTTGAACAGCCTTTTCCCATTGGGATCATTCAGGTAATTTCATTGCCTCATTTAATGTCCTACGATCTTTGTCATTTAGTTGTGTTTCTATAAATGCCATATAGATGGCTGCAGCCTCTGTGCCCATCTCATCATCATCAGGATCATTGGCCAGTTTTGGTAGGTCTTCAATGTCCATTCTAAGCCTCTTTTGTTTGGGCTTGTCAGCTGGTTCATCAGCTTTTCTTTTATTGGCAACAACCTCATCACTCTCAGTTACAGTTGGAGGTTTGCTTTGGGCCTGAGAAGTCTGTTGCTCCCCCTCAAACTGTAAACTGGGTGGATCACTGGGCACAATCAAATGTGACCAGCAATAGTTTCTGGAAGTTTTTACAGTATGGGTCTGCACATCAAAGTATTGAATGGTCTGACTTCAACCTCTGCCTTACTCATATCCCTAGAACTTCCCTTGCAGCTCCAGATGCCCTTTCTCACTGCCCAGACCTCCTCCCCACCACTAATGATGACAATGACAATGTTACCCTCCTCCCTGACTCCTTCTTTGTCAATGTCATTGACATAGCCCTTCAAGAGATGCTGGCTTCCTCCTCTGCTTCTGACCCCCTCATGCTAGATGCACTCTGTGCCACTACTGGTGATGTCCCTGCCTATTTCCATTCTCAACTCTTTGACTGGCAGTATGATACTGGCATCCTCACCTATCAAGGCTATGCTTATATTCTTCCTGATCTCCAAAAATTTGTTGTTGAATGACACCATGATCACTTTGCAGCTGACCACCCAGGATACTTGAAAACCTACCAACTTGTCACCTCTGAATTCTGATGGCCAGGTTGTATCCAGTTTGTCCAAAAATATGTTGACAGCTGCACCTTCTCCCAGTCAGCCAAGGCCAACACACATTCCACTGTCCCTCTCCTATCCCCAATCACCTCTTCCTGCTCCTGCCCCTTCCAACAGGTTTCTTGTGACTTGATCATGGACCTTCCTCACTTTGATGGCTTTGACAGTCTTTTGGTCATGATAGACCATGGCTTACTAAGGAGGTGATTCTCTGCCCTACCAAGAAATCCATCTCCACTGAAGCGATTGCCTTCCTCTTTTTCCACAAAGTTTACACCTGGTTTGACCTTTACAATAAAATCATTTCTGACCAAGGACTACAGTTTGCCTCTGCTTTTGCCAAAGAACTTGGATGACTCCTTGGATATGACCTCTGTTATGGATGTACATTTTTCCTCTTTTATGTCTCCTTTTTTTTTTCTCTTTTTCTTTTCTTTTTCCATTCTTGGCCCCTGATGGGGTGTATGTAGTGTTGCCGCAGTTCCAGCTTCGAGCCGGCTTCAACCGGTAGCCGAGCATTGGTTTGCCGAACCAATGGCAACCAGACCGGGTATCCAAACCCTGGTTTAGGAGCTGCGGCTCTGGTCTTGAAACCACAGCTAGCCGACTGACCGTCAGTCAGATCCCGCTCTAGTCCTTTTCTTCCCTTTGGTACCTTCAATACCTTTTTTTTTTCCTTTCATATCCATGGCCTTTGTATTCATACTAAAAATACAATAAATACAAGTTGTATTGTATTCATAGGCTGTTGCAGGTAGCTTGTCCGCCCTCCTCGTGATAACGGTAATAGGCAAGCCATTGTGTGCTCTCGCTCTCCTCATTGTCAGGGCAGGGTGGCGCTGTAGATCACCCAGACACTCGCCTTCATCACCCTCGTCGAGAGTAACTCTCCTCATGGTGTGGTGCGTGGTGCATGACGGGACGCGCGTCGTTGGTGTTCTCGTCATGATTGCAGACCGTAGCACCATCACCCTCATCATTGATGTCATGGTGGTGTGGTTGTGTGTCGCAGCAGTATCACCAGCAAGGAGGTGCAAGCTGCGGGTGCTGTCGATGATGGCTTTGGTCTCGAACGTGGACTTGGGTCACAGGTGTCCACTTTGAAGATACTGTGAGTAATTTGAGTGGGAGAGGACCAGGGAGACTCACTAGGTGGACTGGCGTGAGCATGGCCAGGCTGTCCGGATCTCACTCTGCCTTGAAGAGGTGCAGAATGCGGATGCCGCCGCCGATGACGGCTTTGGTCTCAAATGCGGACTTGAGTCACTGCGTTGAAACAGATGGCGAGTATCTTGGCCCTGGAGATAGCATGGTGAGCAATTTGAGTGGAAGAGGGCCCAGCTAGGCGGACTGGCGCGAGCATCCAGACTGTCCAGATCTCACCCTACCTCGAGGAGGTGTAAACCATGGATGTCGTCGCTGCCGACAGCTTTGGTCTCGAACGTGGATTTGAGTCACTGGCACCAAAATGGATGGCAAGTGTCTCCTTTCAGGAGACGTGTGTGAATAATTTGAGTAGGAGAGAGCCGAGGAGACTTACTGGGTGGACTGGTGTGAGCACGGCTAAACTGTCCGGATCTCGCCCTACCTCAAGGAGGTGTACACCGTGGATGCCACCGCTGCCGACAGCTTTGGTCTCGAATGTGGATTTGGGTCACTGGCGTCGAAACGGATAGTATGGTGAGTAATTTGAGCGGGAGGGCCGAGGAGACTTACTAGGTGGACTCCCAGGCCGTCCGGATCTCGCCCTATCTCAAGGAGGCGCAAACTGTGGGTGCCGCCAATGATGGCTTTGGTCTCAAACATGGACTTGGCGTTGAAACGGATGGCAAGTGTCTCCATTCTGGAGATAGTGTGTGAGCTAGTAATTTGAGCGGGAGAGGGCCAAGGAGACTTACTAGGCGGACTGGCGTGAGTACGGCCAGGTTGTCCGGATCTCGTCCTACCTCCTCCATCATGGTAGCAGCAGATTATGATGCCTTCACCCTCCCTAGCTTCATCATAGCTGGGTGGCGAGCGGGCTGTTGCAGCGCCCACGCCCTCCTTGTTGTGGTTGCCGTTGTGGTGTGACCAGAGGCGATGGTGGTATGGTATGAAGCAGTCCGTAAAGGTATGAGATGATGAGGTTAGAACCCCATCACAGCGCCCTTGCCCTCGTGCTTCTCTTCGTCGCCCTTGCTGTTGTGGTGTGACGAGAGGTGGTAGTGGTACTGTGCAAAGAATTACGGTTGGTTTTCAATACAATAGTACAAAGTAATACTAGAACGTAACTATGTGAGTAAAATGGTTCAAACCTTCAGTGGGTCACCCTCCTGCTGCGCAATCACTACCATAATGGCATCCATTGTATCATCCGACTGATCTTCTCCGACAATTTGCCCGAGCAAATCTTCACCATCCCGCTCCTCATTCCCATCTAAATCGCCTTCGGATGCGAGAGACCCTAGCGTGAAGTCCAATCGCCTTTTCTTGAGGAAAAACTTGCCCATTTGCAGCGCCTCCATCAACACCGGACTGATGTGGTTGCGCTGTTTAGTTATTGTCTCAGTGCTTGAAGAGAAAACGCGCTCGCATGGCACAGATGAGGCTTGAATGGGTAAATAGTCCATGGCGATGTGAAAAATTGTTGGGTACACCATTTCGGAGACTTGCCAGAATATTACAGGATCTGTTTTCTTGGGAATTTGTGCACCCAGGTACCCCTGTAGCTCTGACTCAGCGCTGATGGGCGAAGCGGATTCTATCGGGCCAGATCCTGTAGTGTCCTGCGTCATGATACCATAGCGCTCGGCAAGGGACTGCACCATGCGCGACTTTCTAGGTGGAGGCACGGCTTGAGGGCCTGAGATGCCTTGCGAACGGGACTGTAGGTTCGCTGCATCAAGTCGCGTACAATAATCTTTCAACTGTAAGAAAGTGAATGAGCAGTACGAAGAGATTAAGAGTAGACATACGGTCTGTATAATGATTGAGCGTGCCCTGGTGGCCTGTGAGGGTTCCCAGTGCGCCATAATGTGAGAGAGACGAACATTCAGGTTGACGACTGTTCTAGAGATCAATGGCAATCATCCATGAATATTGCGTGACTTACACATCGCGATGATATAGGCGTTTGTTCGGCCCAAATGTTCGGAGTACTTGTCGGCACATGATAATCCAGGGTGAATAAATGGCTCGCAACATGGAACAATGTTGGCCAAGTGTTTCCAATGCCCAACGAGTTTTTCGAACACAGGGACCACCATGCCGAGCATAGGCGTTGTCTCTGATGAAATCGAACCCTGGGCGAGATAAGGAATCTAGATAACACACAATCGATTAACTATGGCCACAGTCTTGAAGACTCAGATCGCGTACCTCAAGGATTAGTTCTATATCATGAAGTATCAGCCAGTCCGCCTCATTCAGTCGAAAATCAATGATATCGCGCTGAGTCGGTACCATAAAAAATTGGTCGAGAGGCTGTGTTTGGCTTGTAAGATGGCTCCAAGCCGAAGGATAAACTCATCAGTTGCATCTCGCGCAAGCAGTTGATCATCAAGTAAACAGAGTCCCACTGTGACTTGACATCTAGGATAAGTTCCTTTTCTGCAATATCGACATGCTCACCGCAATCAGGATCAAGCCAATGTTTCATCTCGTTGCCGTTCTTGACGATACTTCAAAAAACTTGCTTGCAGAGGATTGATGCGCAGATGCACTGAGCGATATTCCGACCAAGTTTGATGAGGTCATGCTTGAGCGCTTCCATGTAGGCTTTCTTGTCGACCCAGTTTCCAAGATCGTTTTCCCACGCTTCTGTGGCTAGGGCGGAAAAGTTGGCGCCTTTGTAATTCTCCGTCACATGTTTTGCACAGGTATTGAGGAGGTGAGGTAGACATAGGATTTGACGATTGGAAGAGTTGAAATCGACTCCAATCGACGCAAGAAGTGTGGAGAGATGCTTCATTGCAGCATCGTTATTTGAAGCACCATTGAGCGTGAAGTGTCTGATCTAACGGGTGTATGAGTCTCGAACTTCGTGAAATAACATAGCAACATACCTTGTCTTGAATGTTTGCACGATGGAGGAGGTGGAAAATCCTTGTTGCGATCACTTCCCCGGTGTGATTTTCGGGTAGATAGTGAAATGCTATCAGAGCTGTGCGGAGCTGTAGTGTCGGTGTCTTCAGGGACCTGCCAATCCAATGAACCGTAACAGCCATGAATGGCCGACGAGCTCCATCGGACCAAATATCAGCTGTACACGATATCCTGCCAAGCGCTCTCTGAACTCATGCATCAATATATTGTACCCCTTAAGTACCACTAATCGAAATTAATGCGTGAACGACACACCTGAAGGTCCTCCCTCATTGCCCGGAAATACTCTTTCCATGTCTGGAGTATGAGCTCATGTGTTTTGGTTCGTTTAGGGATGTCCGAGTCTTGAAGGTTTGGTCGAAGAAAGTGTAACAGCCGTCTGAACTCGGGACACTCAACGATGTTTATGGACTAGATGAACGTTGCAGTTACTATGGTAATGTAATTGAAAGCACATACTTGGTCATCGGCAATGATAAAGTCCACGAGGTAGCGATGCAGCGTTGCTGTAGAGTATTCTGGTAATCCATCGTTGTACGACGGCTTCTCACCTGGGAGCTGCGGCCACAATTCCCCTGGTGCAGGCCCAGGAGGCGGTGGTAGTTTGTGAATAGAAATGCCCGGTTTCAGAAGGGCTTCACGTAGCGTTCGGTATGTGTATCCCATGGAAAAGGCAGCGTTGATGCTTTTCAAAAAGATTGTCCAGTTG
>JBBPUI010000901.1:0-14060 GCA_038094615.1 Heimioporus aff. retisporus | reverse complement strand
AGAAGGTACCTCTCTCGACATCCTGACCAGACACACGAACGTGGACTCTCTCGAGAGCAAGAGAGCCAAATGCTAAGGCTTCAGCAGTCGACCAGTCAATGTTGTGACCCTCCTCGACAGTCTTTCCTCGCTGTGTGAGAATCCGCGCAAGATTGCGATGAGGAGTGAAGTTAGCTGGCCACTGAGAGATAACCTTCCCCACCCGCTGAAGAGTCTCTTCATCACAACCAGTACTACGGGACGGAAGTGGTTTTTCCGCTAGCTCGCGAGGCGAAGGGAAGCCTGGCCAAGAGGCGGAGAGCCATTCCTTGCTAGTGGGAACGTAGTCCTTTGCAGCTGCCACAGCCTTCTCCAACATTCCCCATACCCATTTCTTGTGTTCTTCAATGTCCTTTTCCGTAAAGGTGCCGCGTCCAACCAAGAACTTCGAGTATTGGGTCAGCGTGGTAGGCTGCTTTTCGATAGCCTGGTACATGCGAGGTTGCGTGAAACTGGGCTGGTCGGTTTCATTATGACCATGACGGCGGTAACAAACGATGTCGATCACAACGTCCCGTTTGTACTTGGCACGGTAGTCGGCAGCGAGCTGACAAACGAAGTTGACGGCTTCGACATTGTCGCCATTGACGTGGAAAATCGGTGCATCGATGGACTTGGCGATGTCGGATGGATAAGACGTTGAGCGCGAGAACCGGGGGTCAGTTGTGAAACCGATTTGATTGTTGACGATGAGGTGAATGGTACCGCCGGTCCCATAGTTCGGGAGGTTGTGGAAGCCCATGGTTTCGTACACGACACCTTGGCCTGCGAATGCTGCGTCCCCGTGAAGAAGGACACCCATCGCGGTATTATGCGTGGTATGATCTCCTTCCAAGTTTTGTATAGCAAACGTCTTTCCAAGAACGACCGGATCTTCAGCCTCTAAGTGTGATGGATTGGCAACCAGCGAGAGGGAAACCTTCTTCCCGGATGGTGTAGGGCGAACATAGTTGGCGCCCAAGTGGTACTTGACATCACCGGCTGGCGAGCCGTCGGCGCCGACACCAGAGAATTCGTTCAGGATGGCCTCGATAGGTTTGCGGATAACATTCGCCAACACGTTGAGACGTCCACGGTGTGGCATACCAATCGTAACGTGCTTCACGCCATGATCGACGGAACGGTCAATAAGAGCCTTCATTCCAGGAATGAGCGCCTCGCATCCCTCTAGCCCAAATCGTTTCTCGTTGGGGTATTTGCTAGCAACGAATTTCTCAAAGGACTCCGACCAGATGAGTCGGTCTAGAATCATACGCTTCTCCTCTAGTGTATAGTTCCAGGGTTTGGGAGTCTCGATTCTTTCCCTGATCCAGTCACATTGTTCCTTGTCGGGAATGTGAACATATTGGATACCAACAGCGCCACCTTGACAATGTTCAATAATAACTCCACAATCGATTCGGAAACATACAATATATGCGTTTCAGGGTCTTGATGATGTCACGAAGCGACATCGTCTTTCTGTCTTCCGTAGCAAAGTGGGGAAGGATGCCGGGCCCGAGTGCGATTTGTTTGTCCAGATCACGCTCGTTGAAGCCGTAGTGACTGAGCTCGAGCTCCGCGGGGTGAACGTCCGCGAGATCCGCATCGAGGATACCAAGAGGGTCCAATTCGGCGACGTGGTGACCTCGAACTTGGTATGCGCGCACCAAGAGTTGGACCTGGATTGGGTTAGAGAAGAAAATAACATGAAAAAAGGCGACAGTCACTTTCAGGTGATCGTCCAACTCGGCGCCTCCTGCCGCATGCAGGGCCGGAGCACCATCCGCGGGAGGTGCGATCAGGCCCGGAGGAGGTTGAAATGCCTTGGCACTGGGCAACCCGTGCTCCATGCCGGAAAAGTATACGTTCCACGAAGCATGGACAGACTTGGGATCCTGCCTCCAGAGCCTATACATTTCCTCGGCATAGTAAGCATTTGTGCCGTTTGCGAACGGGTCGTTTGGTGAAGGCGGCGTCGCTGGGGTAGCCAGCGTGCGCTGAAGGAGTGCAGCACGCCCAACGCCGGCCCTCAGAACGTACGGAAACCGCCTAAGCGCTTGCCGCGAAAGCATTGCGGGGAGGAGACAGACGTAACGAGGAGAAAGGCGAACAAAGTCGAGGACGAAGCGTGTATGATTCGGAGCGGTACAGCGGGTGTGCTCGTGGTATTATGTAATAAAATGCCGAAATAAGCCGAGCCTGTCTCCAGAATCTGTACTACACTTTTTCGCAAAACCAGGCCGCCGGAGGGCAACCGGCCGAGAAATTCTCTCATGCCAGACGAACGCTTCATCCCCACCGTAGCACTGCTGACAACAAGGCACACGCTAGCGACCAGTCACACTTTGCTTCCGTTCGCGGTAGAACTGGGTGAGGTGTTTCATGGTTTGTCCAAAACCGTCGCACACAGTAGCTCCATCCCGAATCCACGCGGGCAACTTGCTTTGGATTGCCGTCGAACTGTAACGCTGGTCCACTAGAATGAGAGATGCCCAATCCATTCGATGACGGATGGCCCGGCCTACAAATGTGTTAGAATCGTTCCTGGGTGAAAAACGCCACGCCGACTCACCGATGGTCTGATTAACCGCGCTCATACACATATTCTCATATAGTTCAGACGCAGCGTCTTTTGCCCCTGGGGGTCTCTTCTTGTCGTTTCTCTTCTCTATCTCGTTTACATACCGCATTCGCTCTCGCAACTCTGGTGAATTTTTATTTGCAAAGGGGAGGCCGACAACAACGACAGCCCGGGCCAGCTCGTCCGAAAAATTAAGACCTTCCGAGAGCTTCCCGCCGACGACCGCAAAGAGTATGGCGCCTGTCCTCTTGTCGGACGCATCGGCCGACTGAGAGATGGTAAGCAAAAACCACTTGGGGGTATAATGAAGCGGACCAATGTCCTCACTGCGCCCGCATACTCGCGCAATATTGGTTCGACTCCGCTACTGGATTGCGGCTCTGTGAACACCTGAATCGCATACAAGTAATCACACGACTCCCGGAGCCGTAGCAATCTAAAACCCACCGTCTTCTTTACTCCAAACTTGACCATGTGTTGTGTTGTATTCCAAGCTTTCTGAGCAGCGTTCAAAAATGAATACGATGGGAAGAATACCACCATTCCCCCAGGGACGACATTGCAAAGGTTGAAGATTAGCTGTCCCAGATCATTGAGCAAACGTTGATCGCTTTGTTGGGCATATCTAAACTCCAAAAGAGAACCTGTCGGCCCCTTAGTCGCGCACAACGTTTGAACGTGCGAGCGTGGGACAATATGACCACAGGAAAATGTGGACAATCGATCAGAAGTCAACCAGGGGAACAGCTGCGCAATTACATCTGACATCTTATTTTATGTCAGTCCGAGAGACAAACGCAGTCACGTCATCAGAATCACCGGTGACATAGTTCCGCCTGCCAATATAACCGACCGCGCGCTGTCGACCACTTCGCGGAACGTTGTGGAGGGATTGAGAAGTTGATACTTTAACTCCAACTCTTCTGGATTGTCGCCACCAAGAGATAGAATAATCCGCCCGTCTAATAATTCATTAATAACCATCCGCCCAGACAGGAAACCTGGATTGACCTTCCCTTGCACCAACCAGACCGACCATGAGTGCCTCAACGACATGAAGTGGAGGAGTACCCCGGGTCGCGTTCTTCCCGGATACAGGGTCTGATGGACCGTTATACTGGAGGACGGTTAGAAGGTGGTAATGACTTACTTCGATTTCCCTGGCTCATCACTACTTCAGCATAACCGGATATCTTTCTTGCAATCTAGGTTGTCGTTGAGGGGGCCACCGAGTCTAGAGGAATGTAATGTACTTTACTCCTCTTCAAGTATGCCTCAATTTCAAGTAAATTGACTCCCGCCGCCTTCCTGCCCAGCCTCTCCATGAAGCTTGAAATCGTTAGAACCTCCGTTCTCGCGTCAGGAGTAACACCAGCGTTGGCCTTGGCTGCTCTCCAATCTTCCATAACATTTCGAATGGCTTCCATGTAGTTAATGAGTCGCTTGAGGTGAAGACTGTGCAGTGCGGACAGACGTGTTCTAAATCTCTCGTAGTACATTGTCACCTGGCTTAATGAAGTCGCCAATGTACCAGACGTCATACGGACACTCGATAATGAAAGCAAAGTAGGGATCAAATCTAGTGAGTGAAACTCAGGATCCGATTCTGGGGGTAAAGTACTCACTATGAGCCTCATCAATTATGACGATTTGATTTGAGAGGTCTATGCCGAGCGCCTCTCGGGCAGATTTCTGTAATAGGAGATTGTAAGGTAATGTGACGAGCTAGAATGCATGATTAATGACTCTAGGGCAAAAAAGACAGCGAACATCAATCAACCTCTGCTTGAGGGATTGCCCCACGTGAACCATAATACGGACATGTTTGAGCATTCTTTCCAGAAAGGGCAAGATCCTCGATGTCCTTCGGAGATGCCTATAAAGTAGAGGAGAATTATAAGCATTATTGAAAATTTAAAAGTCACAAACTGACCAATATTTGGTCTCTGAGGTCAAGTAAACGTACTTGATCCTCCGGGAGTGGAAGATATGGACACCGCTTTTCCTTGTGCCCTATACTCGAATCAGCCGATTCACTAAACATTCAGCAGATGCCCTGACCATCTTGCAGCTCCCGGCATTTTTCATCCAAGTCCCCCGGCCTCGATACAACAGCCTCATTAATGCATAGTTGTTTGCGCGACCCAAGAGACACGGTTCGCCACTGTCGTAGATCAGTCTCAGGACAGTCCCCTTCATCTGTTTCCACGCTTCGCTTCTTCCCTTGGATGGAAATAGGCAAGACAGAGTGACACTCATTACCACGCTCGTGAGAAGCCTGTGGGTATGCGACGTGTTGGAACCTCAGCTTTAGAAGCTCGGGAACCACTTGTGTCAGCTGAGAGTGGGTACGGGATGCATAGTAAACTTTAGTACACGTTGGTTCCTGGGCATTGATCCGTTCATGGTTTGAGACGGGGTTATTGAGCCTGATGTTAAATTTAATGAGGCGCTCATGGCAACGTTCGGCCAAGTAAAGGAACTTGCTTTGCCATTAGCTCACGAACTGCCGGAGATATATTGTCATTTGTTCCATCCATTTCACGATCGGGAAGATACAATTCATCATTTTCTTCTTCATCTGCCTGCGTGGTGTTCGCAGGGACGCGCTAACTCCAATGTCAGACGACAAGAACACCACCATAAATAAAACGCCCTACCGGACGTTTCGTAACCCTCGCATTTGCCACCGCACGCAAACGCGCCTCTGCTTTTCTCGCTTTTGCTAGCCTCTCCTCATATTCATGCTCTTGTGCCTCCACATCCCTTTGTCTTATTTGCGCTGCCTGGGAGGATACCCACGCCGGTTCTGCGATACGTGAACCAAGTGAGACACCGTGACGCACGGAGGCCTCGGGTAAATCTTACCCGTGCTTTGAGCCACCTGCTGTGAAACATGCCCTTTACGCGCGCGCTCCCTTTCATCGGTGAGCCAAGTTAAGCTTGAGCAGAGAAGACTCAGGGTTTTTCCCTGCAAGGAGAGTCAGCGAATTGGAGGTAGACCATGCCTCGACGCGCACTGTACCCGTCGGACTCTCGACGACCGTGACGCGCCTTTGTTCTATAGAAGAATAGACATGTTTCATGAGGTCTGTCTGTATAGAATACGGCGGCTCATATGGAAAGGCAAGAAACCGCTCGGGGGTTGGCAGCACGAGATGATCTTCGTGGTTCATAGTGGCATTCTTACGTACGCAAAGGCTCTGGCTCGTGAACTTGAGCTTGATGGACCGCCCATCACGACAGGCGCACACCAAGACCCTTTTGCTGATCGGATCTAGCGTTATGCAGCCGTTGTCCAACTCCGTCGCACCTTATCATATTCGAGAACCGTGGCTGATATGATTTCCCATGAGTCAATTTCGGACCTTCGCCATGCGCTGCCACACTGAGGTGAGATGACGGTGCTGGCACTGCTGGGCTCTGCGGTGCATGCAGCAAGGCAAATGGATGTGCGCTCTGCCGTGCTCGGGGACGAAGGATACTCCCACCAAGGCATGTATGTATTTCTGTCGACCGTTTGAGGCAAGGTGACCGCAGGTTTGTGCCTCTGATCCGACCTTTTCACGAATCCCGAGGACCGCAATGCACCATCCCTGACACAGATGACTCGCCTTGCATCTTGGGACAAGGGTCTCGACTGCTTCGCAGGCGGGGACCTGTCAACATGTTTGAATATGGGATCCCGATATATCCATCCATCCCGTGGTTATCACCCAGTGGATGGTCCATCTACTCATTCAGGTGATGCCAACTGCCAACGGAGGATGAGGCTTATATGTCTTGGGAGTTCCTTATTTCGTGTCCAGAGATACGGTACGTCTGTGCCCTATGGCTCCGAGGCTGCTCACATCCCGACCATCATTTATTAATATTGCACAGATGTCAAACGTCCAGTCAAAAAGCAGGAGAATGCATATAAATAACAAGGTGAAAACCTTTTTAAGACCCTTCCCATCAATGATTTTGTGTTCCTTGTACCCACAATTCCGCTGCATGGATCATATCCACCTGCTAACCGAAGCGTTTCAGGATCTTGACGCATAGCGACACTTAGGTAAAACCGTCTTTATCTTTCGACCCCTAGCGTTCCATTACAAGTTTTGTGCTTGGTAGCAGCATCTATGGAGAGATCCAAGAAAGTAAGCTCGAATTCCAAACAAATAGGACTCGTGCGATGCGAAACACCAAATGGGCGATGCATTGATGATGGTGAATCAATGTTTGAGCTTGATTGTAATTAAAAGTATAGGCAGCGTCTCGGCAGGAACTAAAAGCGTGTGTATGTAAATGGAACAGCGTATGTGAGGGCAAGACCATGCGGCCAACAAACAGGGATAAAACGGTCACAGTACAAAATTGAAGCAGGCTTCCTATATCGCAGCAAGTCCCAGACCGTGCTCCGATACCGCGGGCGTTTCGTGTGCATGTCTTGTGCAGCCTATATGGATATCACACCGTCTCACAGTGGCCATTGTAAGATCATAGGAAGCCCAGGGGGTTCAAGGATTTAGACACTTTGAGGAGCTTCTTGAGCGACGTGTCCGCTGCAGCATATTCGACCGTGAGGCGAGCCAGCAACGGTTGGATCTTCGCTAACGCATCTTCGGGCGATATCTTGACTTCTGGTCCCCTGTCAAGATCAATCCGATTGCCAAGATGCTGAATCTTTTCGCATATTTCCTGCATCTGGACGGCCCCCAAGGCGGCGGAAGAGCCTTTGAGGAAGTGGCCGTGTTTGCCTAGCTGCGTCAGCTCGTTACGTTTGCTGAGGGCGAGTGAGACGTCAGAACTACACTGTAAAGGCAGACCGGCGCACAAGTTTTCGTTCATGAGACCGATAGTTGACTGTGCCTGTTCGAGATACTCCTCGACCATGCTGCTAGAAAACTCCCGATCGTCGCCCTCGTCCAACTCGAGTATCTGATTGAAGACGTTCTCATCAACGATGACCCGATCGCTTGACAACTTTGGAGGTGGTTAGCGCCGCATCCGGTGGAGCGTTTAGAGAGCAGGGAGTGTGAAAGCCGGCGGGTTCTGCGAGACGGAACGACATACCTTGTCCGTACATGACTCTGGGTGTGACGCCGATGATGGGGAAATGATGGGCTGCAATGGCTTGGAAGGAGGACAGGGTTCTTCGGACACGGCACGAGACTTGGCATCAAGCTTCTTGGGAGGGGGTCCTTTGTTGGAGGGTGAAGGGGGAGGCCGCTTTGGGCTATCGTCATGGTAAATGGGAGACCGAGTCCGCATCGTTGTCGGGTCAGCGAAACGGGAAGACATGGCCAAGGAAGAAAGAAAGAGAAACAATAGTGAATAGCAAGGGTAAGCAAGTATGAAATAGGCTATAAGTCAGACGGGGCCAGAAGGACCTCTTCCGGAGCCAAGTACATAAAAGTGGACGGCCGACTGATTATCGACCTTGAGATCACATCACTGCATTGCCCGCTTTCTATAATCGGGTAGCACCCCTTGCACACGGACATTCCCCCAATGGTAAACCCTTTTGTGCTATTCCCATTACAAATATGCACATCATACCCCGACCTTTGCAAGTGACCCACAGCGGACGTCCGATCACAAGGCTGCTGTCTGACCCAGTTCCTGCGCATGCCCGGTATAGCAGTAGCACCCCATTTATTTGACACACGTTACACGACCTTGCTCGCACGTAACCTCGTGATTTCATTAACCGTGTACCCTAACTCCTGCAAGATCTGCAGAAGCACAATAGAACATTGCCGCAAACGAGACATGCATGTGGTGGACATACCTCCGTTGTATGTTGCGAATGCCAGGGTGGCGGGCGTCTGACTGGCATCCTTTTGCCGTTGTAAGTAACTGGTGGCGCAACCATACGAACTCTGCCAGCGCGGGGATGCTGCCCAAAGAATGCTTTCAGCCCTGAGAGCATGCTACACAGGAAGAGCGCCTACATCAACTTCTACGGTGGATCCACGTGCAACGGCTTGAGGATGCGCAAACGTCTGAGCTATATTATTGATCGGTCCAAACGGAATGCTGCGGCAATTTTAAAGTCATGTAAACGTGAATGTGAATGCGGTCTGCTATGATACGAACCCAACCCCGGTTAGACGTTCGATCCAGTAATCCCTATCGTGCTGTCTCAGCGCCGTAGAAATTATGTCAACGAGTGTCTCCCGGTTCGCCACACGAGTCGCGTTTGTCGAAAAGCGCGCGTCATCAGCAAGTTCGGGCTTCCCGAGGATCGTGGTAGTGAGAAGCCTGAACTGAAGAACCATTCAGTACACAGCCCCAGGCGACCGCAATGAACGTGGTACTTGTTTGTCGTTGCCTGCACCAATCATCAAGAAGCCATCCTTGCACGGAAAAACCTGGTATGGTACTATAGAGGGGTGTGCAGTTCCGTGCCGAGAAGCTTCCTTCCCGGAAATGAGGTAATTGGAGGCTATGTTAGCAAGCCCAGCTAGCTGAGCAGCATGTGTGTGTGAGGTAACTGGAATACAAGAAAAGTGGACGTGTGCCTACTTGTGTCTCAAATAAGTTGCAATCAATCCAAACTCCTTGACCGGTTTGATTCACAGAACGCAACCCTGCCATTATGGCACCATGCGCATAGAGGCCCGTCATGATATCTGTAACAGCCACTCCAACCTTGGACGGGGCGCGGTCAGCTTCACCTGTGCTATGACAATTGATAGCACACGGGGACGAAGAAGATAGAGACGGAAAACAAACATGTGCATCAGGCCTGCTTCAGCTTCGATTATAACATCATAGCCTGCGGCTTCACGATAAGGACCCGTTTGCCCGTAGCCTACCCCAAATATTTCAAAATGAGATCAAAACGCTGTAGGAAGGAAGCAGTACCAGTGATTGAAGCGTAGACGAGCTGAGGATTGATCTTTTTGCAGTCTTCCCAGCCAAGGCCTAAAGAAGCGAGCTTTCCGGAGACAAAGTTTTCAACGAGGACGTGCGAGGATTTGACCAATTTGTGTAAGATCTCGAGGCCCTCGGGTCGTTTGAAGTCGACCGTCATTGACCTTTTGTTCCTATTGACCGCAAGGAAGTAAGCCGATTCTGGAGGTAAATGAGAAGCTTCGTTGGGTGCATCTTCTATCACAGGTGCGGAAGGCGGCGACCACGATCCTGTACTGACAAGTCCGATCAAAGAAGAATGAGGCAGAATTTTAGACAACTGACGCGTGTCGTCTCCTTTGACGTTCTCCTCTACTTTGATGACATCTGCCCCCAAGTCTGCCAAGAGCATGGAACACGTTGGGCCGGCCAGTACCCTTGTCAGATCAAGGACTCTTACTTCACTCAAGGGTGGCGGAATGCCACCTTTGGCATCAGAAATGCGCCTTGCGCCAACTGCACGTCGACATATCCTGATGGGGCCACCATAGGTATTGGACAAGGCGAATATCTGCGAGGCGCTCTTTCTGGTGAGAAACATGAGGATTCGTAAGACCACAGCCGAGGGAAAGTCGGGCACGACAGACCGAAATTACTGGCAGTACTACGGCAACAATGAAACAGTTGTTTATAACTTGGGCTTCCGGGTCCCCGCAACTTTCTTACTTTCCACTTGCTGTTTCGGACGCTAGAAAGTGGTTATGTAGAAAATTTATTATTCAAAAAACAAAAAAAAAACACTGTCATATTGTGTTAACTCTTGAGTGAGTCACACTGGTCGTCGAGCCCGACGATTGGCACATGATAAGCCCATCAACAGCACATTTAGCGCTTGCTAGCATAACTAGGTGCACTATGTACTTATGTGCTGTAGTTACCGTTCAGCATTTGCCAAAGTGCATACACTGCCTCCGCTGATCACAGCTCTCACCAACCGTCAAATAGTTGATAGACCGGGAAACGATATATCTCTCAGGTAACGGCCTGGCTGCAAGATTTTAACCCATTTTTGCACGCTGGGCGCTAAAGGTCACAGTTGCTTGGAATGTCCTATTCGTCAGTGCAACTTGAACCTCTAAGCTACTATACAATAAGCAGCTACGCATCCGGTGCGTCGCTTATAACGCTGCCAACTGATGATCGGATCTCATGGACAAACACAGCGGCGACGATTACCATTGTCGGATATGATTATAGTGAATCATATCACCTTTCAATTCCAAAATATAGTCCCTGAACCGTTCTCGCCACAGTACTAACATTGTCGAGAGAGGTATGTGCTTCGCCTGTCATATTCTTACTTCCCCGCAGCAACCTGTACAGATAGACTACGTCTGGGTGGGCAAGTTACTCTTCTCAAGCAAGTGCAAATTTTTCTGACGATTCTGGCACGTAGCGCAGGCCCTGGACCTTAGTTTCTACGATGTTTGTTCTCGTGAGTCCAAAGCGCTACGGGACATCCGTCTTGGCAAACTGAATACCTCATGAATCCTCAGGCTCGCTATCTTGGACTTTTCCTGGTCGTGTAAGTTTGTAGTTGGTTTGGTGAAGATCATTTTACTGATTCTGGTTAGAGTCGATGGGTTCTGTATGTCTGCAGATGCAACCAGAGGTTGACCTGTTTGATTGAGCATATCCACAGTGGTCAACTCCTTCACAGCTATCCCTGAAAAAGTGAGCGTTTACCATCTGCACCTAGCTTGTCACTTACGCTTGATAGACGTATGTGCCCATCAGTATGCACCGAGCAACCATGTCGTTAATGATTGGATTTAATAGGTGTAAGCATACCTGTTGTCTGCGCAGAGCATTAGAGTGAGATACGGTTACTCGGAAGGTACTGGAATGTATCAGGCATCAACCTGGGTATCAGTAGTGTTTTCTGCTGCTTCCGAACGTGAGTTGTCCTGCCTTTGTAATTACTGTGCTTCCTCCGCATTGATGGCAATCACAGTGGTGATGATTCTACGTGTCTATGCAATGTGGAATAGATCCAAGATAATACTTGGTGTCCTCTTGCTCATTTCCATGTCGGAAATCATATGCAATGTTGTCATTGCAAGCATTACTTTTCATACCCCCAATTTATGTCAATTTCCAGGTGGTGTATTTGCAAGTAAGTAATTCCATGCCTTGTACTTTCCATCACTTATTATTTGTCATCGATTTCTCATATTGCGAACAATCAGCTAATGCATACAGCGCAATCATTACTTTCATTTTGGGCTTTGTACTCTTCATTCTTGCTTCGGTCCAAACGCTGAGGCAATCGATCAAGATGTACAGAGCAACAAAACAATGGCAGCCCAATAGGTACATAAGGCTTTTCTTACGGGACGGGTTACTTTTTTTGATCCTGTATGTCTATCCTTCCCATGACTACTGGTCATATAAGCCTGGTTGTACTGACTAGAAGCATTCAGGAGTCTTGTCACCTTGACCGCTATGATTGGGTCTGTAGTATCAAGCACTTCTGCGGATATGATTTTCATTGCCATTCTGCAATGCTTGAGCTATCTGTATTGTGGTCCATTCATTCCTCACCTAGTCATCGGCATGCGGGAGCTTTATGACCGGGAACTCTGTACCCGCTGGCAAGGAATAGACACTGGATTTGGTATCCTGTCACAGCCGACTGCCAGCAGAAATGTGGCCATCTCTACAATCGTATTCGCGGATGTCCTCCCGAATCAGGATCTGACAGTAGCAGAGAATGTGAATGGCTCTGAGCTCCCAAGGAAGTCTAACTTGATGTAGGTAATTGAGGGTGATGTGCATCATGTTTAGTTTTGGTAGAGGAAACTGGTCTATCTTGTTTAATTTGTGCTATGATACGTCCCGCAGTTTGGATCATCATTTGGACATTTATTTACTCACATTGGTAGTGGCGCAAGCGCCAAGCCCCCGGCTCCAAAAATATATGTACACGAAGCTTGACCAATGATGGTGCGTGCATACTTATAGGCAAACCAGAGGTACATTTACTATTTTGCCTATTTTTCACACTATCGAGCGACTATTATCACTATTGCAGTTTTTCGTGAAACAGCTATGCCAGCCTTTCTGGCATTTCGCTTACAGCGAAAGAAATGAGAATTACGTGATATCTGAGGCGCGACAGTGGTGTGACGAAAAAGGAAGTGAATTGTGTATCACATCTTAGAGCAACGGGCCCACACGTACACGTCTATGATGGTCAACCGGAAGATCAGTGACGACCTCAGGGAGATAGCTCTCTGCCTCTGGGACCATGGCTTGGATGCAGAAGAAGTTCGCGAGCTTCTAGGAGTCTCAAAAGCCAGCTGTTATCGATGGAAGAACATCGTTGAAGAACATCAGCAAATCACCGTCTCCTCTGGTTGGGCGCACACAGAAGATCACTCGGGAAATCCCCAGCGCTATCAACCAACTCTACTCTGAAGACTCTGGCCTCTTTCTCGACGAGGTCTGCTCTTGGCTTGCTGTTGAACGCGACATTGAGATTTCGTCCTCAGGGCTATCTCGAAACCTGAACGATGTTGGCCTTACCCCGAAAGCCCTTCAGAAAATTACTTTGGAATGGGATGAGGTTCGACGCGAGGAGTTCAAGCAAATACTCCAAACCGATTTCATTGGTGATGGATCCGAGTTTGTTGTCACCACCGCCGCCTCCTCGCCCAGTGCCTCTGCCACCTCGTCTCACGGCGCGACGACAACAACGGCGCGATAACCACGTTATCGTGGTCGTCACGTTGTTGTTGCTGTCGCCGCCTCGCTCTCTCGCTCTCGGCCACCTCCGTCGCCTGCCGCTCGTTCCGTTGCCTCCCCTCGCCTTCCCCAACGCCAGCAGGAATGGTGTGACAACCGCGATACCACGATCGTTACATGTTGCTGTTGTCTTCACCGCTGCTGGCGCCTCGACTCCTCGCTCTCGACCAACTCCGTCGCCTGTCGCTCGTTTTGCCGCCTACCCTCGGGTGTGTCTCGACCACCTCGACCGGCTGCCGCCTCTCCTCGTCTGACCCGACGACAATGATAACGGCGGGACAACAGCGATACAGCGGCTGCCATGTTGTCATTGTCACCGCTGTCTATGTATGTACCCCCGGGTACTGGGGGTATGGGTGTCGGTATGGATGCCACTTTCTGGTACCTGCACATTTACCCATGCTCTTGGCAGGCGGGTATATCTACGGGTACGAGTACGGGTGTTAGCACCGCTATCCGGGGGTATGCCCGTGCAATTGCCTAGCCATGGCTGACTAGTACTGTAGTAGCGACTCGGTACGATGTCTCCCTACTACACAATTCACTTCGTTTTTCGTCACCCAGATGTCTCTACGTAATTCTCATTTCTTTCGCACACTGCTGTAATTCACACTACCATACATACTTGAAAATACAAATAAATGGTATTGGGTCTGTGACAGACTTTCAAACACTAGGATTCACGAGCGTAGGAAGGGTTTCGAGTATCATTTAACGGAGAAAAATGGCTGTGGTGGCATCAGCAACTGTCGTGGGATGGTAGTATAGTCGGACTCTCGCGAATCGTAGCAGTTGGGGTGGTGGGTGA
>JBBPUI010000900.1:0-14077 GCA_038094615.1 Heimioporus aff. retisporus | reverse complement strand
GATGGCCAACCCCAAGTAGAAGGGTATCTTAGGGGCTATACCCCAGGAAATTCCCGATATATGGGACAGATGCAGGAAAAATATGTGCAGCGTATATATGAGCAGGTCGGAAGACCTAGCGGCCTGATCGGACCCAAGGTGAAGGTGATGAACGTGCCTAAGCCCACTAAGTACAGTGGTGAGGATGATCTTGAAAGGTTCGACAACTGGATTAACCAGTTGTTAAAATACTATCGGATCTTCCAGGTCACTGGACCCGAAAGGGACAAGGATTGCATCCTATACACTTCAGCGTATCTGGATGGCATAGCGTCCCAATGGTACCTCGCAGAGGTAGACAACCCTGAGCAACGATGGGGTCAGTGGACATTTGAATGACTCGTCTGCGAGATGTTCCAGCGATTCGTTCACAAATCATTGGTGCAAAATGTGGCCATGACATATGATCATACAAAATATGATCTGGAGAAAGGAACGCTCGCATTCTATAATGACATGCGCAGACACATGTACCGAATGGTACAACCCCCAGACGAGTATTCATTCAATCAGAAGTTCCTTGAAGGGTTACCGTACCCAATACTGAGGGGTGTCCTCGAGGTACATGGAGTGTCCGCAGAACACTCTTCAATCGAGGAAATTCTCGAATCGGTGTGCCACATTGAGACAGCGCAGAAGTTGATCAATCAAATCTCAAGGAGAAATCAGATGACTGGAGGGAAGAACCCTCCAAAGAGTGATAAGTATAATGACAAGCAGGGCAACAAGCCACCTGCAGATAAGGAGGCTAAGCCTCCATACTTCCGAAATGGGAGTACTATATTCCGCAGAAAGGGGTCCAAAACCACTAACTGGTGAACTGGAGGTTCTAGCCATTCGAAAGGGCAGACAGGCCCTCAGCGGCCCACCATGCCCACACAAAAGAAATTCCTGAAAGGAATATTCTGTTACAGGTGTGGGGATGAGGGGCATATGCACCCGAACTGCAACAAGAAGGGTAGCCGGAGTGGCACAGGCGGCACAAAAAACGCCAACAAACCACACCTATACGCAGTGGATATAATGGATGGCGACGAATTGCCAGAGAAAGGACCCAACCAAGGACAGGAGGGAGAGCCCTCTGCAGAGAATGGCGGTGACGCCAAACAAGCGAAGGATTGCAAGGACCCAGTAACCGCTGCATTGGAGGACAACCTCCTTGACTGTGAAGAAGAGTCTGAAGTAGAGGAAGACTGTTATGATTCGCCCCTATTCTTTTTCTTTATTCATCGCTGCTTACTATCACCGGCCTTACCTGATACTTCTACTTCGATAGAGTGCTCTAGAACACACAACATGTTTGTCGCACACCCTTATCTTGTTATCTTTACTTCTTCCTTCCTTTCGAATATTCTTCGCTTAGTCATAGTCATTCCATGACCTTCTATGACTTTCCATTGCGCAGTATATAAGCTCTAGTACCTCGTCCCTTGTACTCTAGCTTAGTTCTGCTCAATCTTACCTCGTTCCCCTTCGTTCCCCTCATCGTAACTCGCTGCTACCTCTTCGGTAGGCAGACTTACACTCGAACCACCTGCTATACATCCTAGCAGGAAGAACCCTTGACCCTACAGGGCAAGTACTCCGTTGTCACCTCGAACCCTTGACCCTATGTTCTAGTTCTTTGAGCCTACACTCATTCCTACCTGGACCAAGTGTAACAATCTGGACCAACCTTCTCTTGTACCATTGCATTGTGAACCTTTATCAGACATTATCCTTTCACTGTATACTCATTTTCTCCCTCTTGTCCTTTCAATTGTCATCCATTTTGTACCTTTTTGCATCGTTGTTGGTAGAGTCCAGGTTTTGCCTGGACTATAAATATGTGCTTTGATATTAAGTAAAGGGACCTTCTTTTGTCTGAATGTTGTAAAGATAGTTTGTTGCCTAAGGAGGTTGGCAGCATGGTAGGGGTGTGATGGGTTCATCCCTAAAGAGGTTCTGAAGGAAAGAGATGCAGAGGAGGTAAGAAGGAGAGGTGTTCCCAGCAAGAGAAAAGTGTCCTGGGCATGTCCAGAATGATCTGCTCAAAAGCAAATAAATTGGAAGAAGCAGAGGAGGCAAAGACAATGGCAATGGCAATGGCAAGGTGTTACAAAGTACAGAATATGAAGTACAAAGCGATAGATGTAGGCAGAGATGATTTCTGAGTGAGTGATGCGATATGATCAAGTCCAAGTTTGATAGATTATTTGAAATGCTAGCAACAATCCTTTATAGTCTGGGCACATCCAAGACTTAAGATCAAAGTAGCATACATAAAGGAAAGGGAAGGGTAGAATAAAGCATAAGAAACATATAGAAGCACATAAAAATGAATAGAACAAAGTCCAAGTCAATACAAACAAATCTGATGAAAGATGGAAGTGGAAGTAGATGTGGATACATGCAGAGGAATATGGAAGAATAGTGGAATGGTGTGGAAGGTACTCAATGACAAAGGGCAGACTGGCATGTGCAATAGGCATCCTGGGGGAACAGTCCCTGGTGTAGGAATGACCAGATACAAACCTAGGGAACCATAGTTCCTCACAATGGCCATCTCTAAGTGTGAGTGAGCACCATCTTGTGTTTCCATTCAATTTGCCAAGTCTTTCCCTCTCTGCTTTATCATTTCTGCTCTCACTTTGTTGTTCTCTCTCTACTGTTGACCCATCCAGACTCAGCAACCCTGCTCAAAATTGACCCAGACTCCCATTTCTTTGTGTCTTAGTGCAATCTCTGTGGTTGTGGTCTATCTTCCCTTCTTCTAACCTCCTGTAGAACCCAGGATGATTCCATCTCATCCTCCCACCATGAACTCTCCCCTATACCAGCACACATACCCACCAATGTCTTCTCTACAAATGGAGCCCACCATGAGGGGTTCACAGGCGGGTTCATCTTTGGGGACACTTGGATCCCCACTTCCACACTCAGACCTCTGGGGTGATCAGCCTGACATTGGTTTTTCCCACATCAAAGAAATTGCAACTGATTTATTGCAGGAAGAAGCATTGTCACCACACCTAAATTATGAGGGATTTGTAGTTGCCTTTTTGGGAGAGAATGCTTCTGTAAAGGATTTTCCCTTGTCTTGGACTGAATTCCCAGGATTGCCAGCCTGCTCAGAATCAGCACCTCTGTCCCCCTTAACTCCTCTGGAGGCAACAGAGGAGGGGGAGCCACTACTTTCTTACCCCCACAACAAATTTTGGCCTCTCTGGCAAAATCACCCAGTGACTCTGACTCAGTATCCACAACCAGCTCAACCTGCCTTCTTTGCTCTGAAACACTCTATAGTTCCTCTGGTTCCAACATTTCAGTCTTATGTCCCAAAAATCCCTGCTCCCATCTTTGCAGCTTGACCCTTACCAGTGCTGATGATGTCAACTCTCCAGCCTTTCTGGATGCCTATGCAAGGCTCTTCCAATGCTCTGAAGTTTGATGGGAAGGTTTCAGCCCAACTCCCACAATATTTGGAGGATATCTCTATGCTAGGTGATGAAGCAGGTTTGAATGTGGGCAGTGGATTAAGGGTGCTATCAGGTATGCCAACCTTGATGAAGTGGAGGTTTGGGAGGTACTCCCTGAAGCATCTGCTATCAATCCTGATTGGATGCTTTCATTGCAGCCATTAAAAAATTGTATCCAGGCTGCAAAGGCACTAACAGATACTGCCAGGCTGACCTTCAATACTTAGCAGTGGACTATGCTATCAAACTGATGTGGAGTCAAGAAGACCTTGGTGAATATACTCACAAATTCATGAAGATCTTGTCATTCCTCATCACCAACAAGAAAATCACTGAACTTCAGTGTGATGAGCACTACCTCAATGGTTTTCATCCAGACATCAAGTGTCATATCTTGCATTGCCTGTCTATCATGAAACCAGACCTCCACCCAGAGGATCCATATCTGATAATGGATGTCATTGCTGTGGCCAAGTTTTTGTTGACTGGTTCTGGTCTTCATGCACTTGCTAACCCTCTTCCCACAAATGTTTCTTCTTTGTCATCCATTTCCACTCAATGAGCTCCTTCAGCTCCACAGCCCATACAGCAGTCTGCTCACAGTCCTCTGCCCATGCTGGTCCATGTGTATGTAGCTCCTCCTGTGACTCAGGGGGAACTGTCCATGGCCACTCATGCATGTGGTTTCTGTGCCCATAGTCACTTCATTCACACTTGTGCTATTTGTATCGAGTACATGAACTTGGGGAAGATTATCCATGGACCTAACAACCAGTTATGCATGCCAGATGGTTTGGACATTCCTCAAGTGCCTGGTGGCTGCTGTCTCAAGGACAGTGTGTGTTACAATTCATGTGGACCCCTATTCTTTTTCCTCTTCTTCCTTTGATTTCTCTTTCCTTCCCAGACAGTATGGACTCGTTTCCTCTCCCAGATTGCGACTCTCCCACATGGTCAGTCGAGCCTGATCTTTCTTTTCTTAGATTTCCTATGCATTTCCATCTATGCCACCTCACACTATTTATACTTATGTTCTCCCTCCATCACGGACAGCTTCACTGATCGCAGTCCGCTGCGCATTATACTTAGAACTCATAGCCTCTAGGCTATTCTACCACTACTCAGGATGACTCCTTTAGACAGTGCCTTCAGGCCACCTCAGTAGTATATATACCCACTGCCATGTACATTATTCCTTAAGCAATTCCTACTTGGGTTTTTGCCTTCACCAGTCTCGCCTCAGCTCTTAGGGAATAGTGCCCCTTACTCCTTCAACCTTTGTCTTCGATCCTAGATAAAGAGGAACCCTAGATCATCTCTATTACGAGACTCCCTGATTTCCAGTAGTCCAACTACCTGACCCTGAACCTTTGAAACCTTCATCCCAGGCTGTGACCCCAAGACCCCTCGGCTTGTCCCTGACTACGTCAACCTTCATAACCTCCTTGGCTAGTTAATCTAGGCCGAATCTCCATTCCAACATTCTTTCGACTTGTGCAGGTGATCCTACCAAGTCTTCGCTTGTCCCTACCTGGGCCAAGTGTAACAGTGTGGATGCTTACTATGTGAACTTGCCATCCAGTGCATTGCCTTCATCTATGACTACATCATCTTCACCCACACAAAATGCATCTTCATCAGCACAGGCTAACCTTTACACTGTCTCCTCACTTATGGAGATGATTTTAGACATTGACACTTTGGTCTTCAGAGTCTCCACCCTTGACATGGATGATGAGGATGAGCTGGAGCCTGATGTAAATGACTCTGACTTTCAAGAGTATCTCACCCAAGCATGGGTGAACTTCAAGTCTGATAAGGAGAAAGGAAAGCAGAAGCAGCATTTTGATGGGGTTCATATCAGGAAAACTTACTTGGTGTGACTGAAGGAGTGCACAATGAGCAGAATGAATGACAATTCCAAAACTAACGAATGGCTACGATACATGAAGGTTTATATACACTATTCTACAGGATGCAGGGTATGACATACCCATGACCTGATGTGATGTAACTACCTCATGTGATGTGCATGATGTGTTTGAGAGGCGTCAGGATGTGATGAGAACTGGTGGTTTTAACACTACCCCCTTTTCAAGGGTGAATGTCCTCATGAACTGGTGGAATGTCAAAGAAAGAATTGGGGAATTGGGAGAAGCACTTGTGGTATTCTAGGAATTCAGGAAAAGAGATGGTGGAGGTACATCCAGTGCAAGATCTGCAATTGCAGAGATCTTCATCAGTGGGAGCAATTAATCAAGAACAGAAGGTTTTAGAGGGGTGATAAGCAGTAGGGTATTTATGGTAGAAGGCCTTGACAGCTTCTTGAGCATTGCCAAGTTTGGATTCCTTCTTCCATTCATTTTCCTCTCTAGGGAAACCTTTCCAACTGACAAGGAATTCAATATGTCTGCAGCATTCGCAACAATCGAGGATCTCTTTGATTTCGTGTTCCGGCTGTTGGACAACCATAATAGGGGGAGGTGGTGGAGCAACTTGTTGTGATGGATATTCTCCAATGACATATGGATGTAAAAGACATTCATTGAAGACAGGATGGATACCATGCCACTGTTTATTGAGTTGCAATTTATAGGATGACTGTCCCACTTTTGATATCACCTTGAACAGCCCATATCATTTATTGTCCAATTTCTTGGAAGGGCGTTCAGAGCAAATATTTGTGGCTTCAAGTAGGACAAGGTCTCCTTTCTTATACTCCACTGTTGACCTCATCATTTGGTCATGGAATTGCTTCATATCTGTGGCAGCATGTTCTAGGGACAACTTTGCTTTGTCATAACACTGCTTCATGTGTGTGACAGAGTCTTCTGCTGATGGATTATGGATTTCTTTTCAGCAATCCATACCTATGAGAGGTTGTTGCCCATAATTGAGCATGAAGGGTGAGAATCCCATAGCAGAAGTTTTGTGTTGGTTGTGTGCAAATTCAGCTAGGGGTAACCATTCTGTCCAGTCTGTTTGTCTGTGATTGGTGTACAGACGTAGGTATTGTTCAACAGTCACATTATAGTGTTTGGTCTGTCCGTTGGTTTGTGGATGGAATGTAGTAGAGGGATTCCCTTCAATGTTCAATTGTTTGTACAGGTTGGTCATGAATGATGATATGAACTGTGGTCCTTGATCAGAGATGATCTTCTTTGGAGTGCTGTGTAATTTAAAGATGTGGCCATGAAAGATTTTGGCAACTCCTTCAGCTGTAATGTTTGTCCTGACTGGGAACACATGAATCATTTTGGAAAATCTGTCTACCACCATCAAGATGGCATCTTTCCCTTGTGATTCTGGAAGTGGACCAATGATGTCAATGGATATGATTTCCCAAGGTGTGTCAGGGATTTCATTTGGATGTAGTGGTGTTGCCTTTGGACTAGTTTTAGTCTTTGTCTTTTGGCATTTGTCACATCCATTGACATACTTCTCCACATCTTTTCATAGAGATGGCCACCAGTATTTTCCCATAATTAGATCTCATGTACGTCGTATTCCAGGATGTCTGGCTAGCAGGTGATTGTGATTTTCAATGATGATTCTTTCTCTTAAATTATTGTCCTTTGGAATATATAATAAATCTTTCCACCAAATAAGTCCATCTTTATGTGTCCAGTTTGGCTCCTTCTTTTTGAGTCCTTTGGTTGCATACAACTCCATTCAATATTGTAGTCCAGCTACATACTTTTGATTCAATTGATGTATTTTTGCTGGTTGGTGAGCGCACAGCAGCTCAAACTGATACTTCAGCTTCGGGTGATGGCAAGAACAAGTGTGTGGGTAAAAGAATTTGCTGTTTATTGTTGTTGGCTACCCCCTTTTCAAAGTCTGACCTCCAGGACAGAGGATTGGTGGGGTTCGATTTTCCAGGATGATGAGTAATGGTGAAGTGATACTCCTGGAGTTGTTGTTGCCAACGAGCTTACCAGCAGGACAAGTCCTGTGGTTGAGTCCAATATTCTAAATTCTTATGATCCAACAAAATTTCCACCACATGCTTTGCATCCAGCAAATAGTGATGCCATTCTTTCAATGCAAACATGATTGCAGCAAGTTCCAAATCAGTGGCATGATAATTTCATTCCGTGTCATTTAGACTATGTGATATAAAGGCTAGTGGATGCCAGCGATCATGTTGTTTTTGGGTAAGAATGGCCCTGATGCCAATTCTGGAACCATCAGTTTTGATGTGTAATGGTCCATCATCAGTTGGCATTGCTAATGCCAGAGCGCTGGTAATGGCCATTTTCAGTCAGAGGAAGGCATTGTTGCATTCATCAGTCCAGACAAAATCTTTCTTTTCTAATGTGAGTGTGTTGAGTGGTCATGCAACCAATGTGAAATCCTGTATGAATTGGCAATAGAAGTTCATGAAACCAAGGAATCCCCATAATTGTTTTTGGGTGGTTGGCATAGGTCATGATGTAACACCTTCAACTTTGGTTGGGTCCATCTTTATTTCATGATGGGATGCAATGAGCCCCAGATATTCCATCTCTTCTTGCTTGAAGTCACATTTAGTATGTTTCAAGTACAACTTATTGTTGTGTAAGACTTGAAGTGCTTCATTGACTATGTCTCGATGTTCCTTGAGCATTTCAGTGAAGATCATGATGTCATCCATGTAAATGATGACTTTGCCTCTATTGATGAGGTCATGGAACAAGTGGTTCATCATTGTTTGGAATGTAGCTGGTGAATTGGTTAACCTGAAGAACATGACTAGTGGTTCAAACAGTCCTCAGTTTGTCCGAAACACTGCTTTCCATTTGTCACCATCTTTCATCTGGATATTATTACAGTGGCTCAAAAAACTGTCCCAATGTTTGCATGTTTTGGAGTATATGGCCACTAATGGTGATATTCCTAACCTAATCTAACAGGTGTCAGAGTATGAAATGAAGCCTTTACTCCTGGCTCTCAGATGGTGCAAGGGTTGAAAGATTTGGTCAAGGTTTGATGAAATGGCAGGCAAATTAAAATGACTACTCATTGGGATAGTTTTTTGACTTTAAGTTTTGATTACATACATTGAACCCTGGAGTGACATGACTTGATTATGTACCTTAGGTAACTGCTATATTATGTTACCTTTATGTAATGGATCATGTTATAGCATATATAGCCCTTGCTATCATTAATAAATTTTCATCTTTCCCCCATAAAACATCTCTCTGCTCCTCAAAGGGATAACATTATCTCTCTTGCTTCTCTTGATCTTTCTTGTTGACAAATTGCATCCCAAACTGGTATTTGGAAGTCTACAGTGGCTAGGGTCCTTCAGGAGATCCATCCAAATAAGGAAAACCTTTGTGGTGGCTGACCTTCTAAGCTTTTCTCTACCAGCAAGCATGCCATTGTACAGCAAATCATCACTGGCAAGGTCAAAAATACAGTTGAGGCCACTCATTTCATCAATTCCATCATTCCCACTCCTGTCTGCTCACAGACAGTCAGGAATACCCTCAAGGAAGCCTTTCTAAAGGCTGTAGTCAAGAAAAAAAGCCTCTTCTCACTGCTGGCCATAGGAAGAGGAGGCTTGATTTTGCTCTCAAGCATCAATATTGGACTGTAGAGGACTGGAAGAGGGTTATTTGGTCAGATGAGACCAAAATCAATAGGATTGGGTTAGATGGACAGGAGTATGTCTGGCAAAAGCAAGGAGAGGGACTGATCTCTAGAGAGATCAAAAGTACAATGAAATTTGGCAGGGGATCACTGATAGTTTGGGATTGCATAGGGTGGAATGGAGTGGGGGTTTTGAGTGAGGTAGAAGGGAGGATGAATGCTGAACAGTATGTGGCCATTTTGGAGGGAGGATTGCTGCAGAGCATGGAGGAATCTGGGATTCCTGATGAAGAGCTTATCTTTCAACAAAACAATGACTCCAAGCATACCTCTAGAAGAGCCCAAAACTAGTTCCAGAAACAAGATATCAAGCTTCTGGATTGGCCTGCTCAATCTCCAGACCTTAGTCCCATTGAACACACCTGGCATTACCTCAAAAGATCCCTTTTAGGATATGAGAGGGCTCCTATAGGGGTTCATCAATTGTGGAATAGGGTGGTAGAGGAGTGGAGGAATATATCTCCAGAGGACTGTCAGAAATGGATAGAGAGCACACCCAGAAGGATTCAAGCAGACATTAAGGCCAATGGAGGTCATACCAAGTACTAAATACTCAATCTTGTATAAAGTCAAAAAACTGTCCCAATGAGTAGTCATTTTGATTTGCCTGCCATTTCATCAAGCCTTAATCAAATCTTTAAACTCTTGCACCATCTGAGAGCCAGGAGTAAGGGCTTCATTTCATACTCTGACACCTGTTAGATTAGGTTAGGGATATCACCACTGGTAGCCATATACTCCAAAACATGCAAACATTGGGATGGTTTTTTGAGCCACTGTATAGTGCTTCAAATTGAGTTCACTACATTTGGTGCTTAGAGCTGTCAACTGTATCATTGTTACACTTGGTCCAGGTAGGAACAAGCATAAGCTCAAAGAACTAAAGACCAGGGTCAAAGATTCAGTTGTCTAGGATGTATAAATGATGGAGTTGATGATAAGTCTGCCTACTGAAGAGGTAGCAGCAAGTTATGATGAGGGAAATGAAGAAGGAACAAGGTAGATTGAGCAGGGCTAAGCTAAGGTACATGAGTTGGTGTAGCCAAGCTTATATACTGCAAATGGAAAGTCATAGAATGTTGTGGAATATCTATGACTAAATAAAGGATGTTCAAAAGGAATGAGAAGCAAAGATAAGAGAAAGATAACAGTGTAATGAGTACATTGTATGTTCTAGAGCACTCTAAAGAAGAGGAAGATTGGGTTGGGCTGATGAGACTAAGCAAGGATGACAAAGAAGAAAAGAATAGGGGTGAATTATAACAATTATTCTATAGCCATATGTACATTTTGAATTCCTTCAGCTATAAAGTTTATAACCTGGTAGGCAATAATCTTGAAACATATCAGGTTTGCCTACACCTTGAGCTGGAGCTTTTCTAATGCAAGACCATAAAAGTCTTACTGTGTCATGTTTGCATCCTCAGGTTCTTATTGCTATATATGCCTACACAACATATCTGCCAAGAAATCATAACATATAGTATATAAATTCATGCCCAGATGGAAGCAATCTGGCAGATACTATAGTTCTTCAAACACTATTTTATTGTACTCTGTGAGTCTCATACCCATTTCATCACACAGCTTGTTTCCAATTTAATTTTATACTCATTCAATCATAAGATTTAGAGGCTTAGTATAAAGGATCATTCAACATTCTTCAGTTCCAAGAACTTATTACAATTTGCCTCTATTTTTTCCTTCTACTCTTACTTTTGCATATTGACACAATCCAATGTTTCTCTCTTGTTTCTCTTTTCTTTAGAGTGCTCTAAAACATACAACATGTTCATTGCACACCTTTATTTTATCTTCTAGCTTTTGCTTCTTTTTCTCTTTAAATATTTTTTGCTTAGTCATGAATGTTCTATGACATTCCTTGACATTCTTCTTGCAATATATAAGCTTTGATATATTGTCCCATATATCTTAGCTTAGTCCTGCTTAATCTACTCCCTCTTCACTTCCCTCACTATTACCTCCTCAGTAGACAGACATACCTTCAACCTCATTATCTGTTATGATTCATGTGGACCCCTATTCTTTTTCCTCTTCATCATCAGACTTCACCTTTCTTTCCAGACACTATGAACTTATTTCCTCCCATAGATCTCAATTCCATGTCATGATTGGCCATGCCTGATCATTCTTTTCTTAGATATTTCTACACGTTTCCTTCCATGTAGCCTTGCACTCTTTATGCTTACTTTTTCCCTTCATCATGGACAGCTTCACTGATTGCAGTTCACTGCATACTCATACTTAGATCCATAGCCTTAATGGCTATCCTACCACTACTCAGGATGACTCCTCTAGATACTGTCTTCAGGCTGCCTCAGTAGTATATATACCCAGCTGTCATGTACATTATCCTAAAGCAATTCCTACTTGGGTTTTCACCTTCACCAGTCTTGCCTCAGTCCTTAATCCTCAAGGGAATAGTGCCCCTTGCCTTCTTTGTCCTTCATCCTTTGCCACTCCAGTATAGTGGACCCCTTGATCACCTAATTAGGTGAACCCTTTGATCTCCAGTAGTCTATCTAACTACCCAATCCTAAACTCTCAAACCTTTGTCTCTGGCTATGACCCCAAGACTCCTTGGCTTGTCCCTGAGCATGTCAGCTCACATCATCCTTGTCATTACCCCTTAGGCCAGTTAATCTAGGTCCAAAACCTTCATCCCTCAATCCTTTAACTTGTGTGGGTGATCCTACCAAGTCTTTGCTTGTCCCTACCCAGGCCAAGTGTAACATTATCTCTATGTATGTCCTAGATGACTGAACCCTTGACCCTAGCCTCTAGTTCTTTGAGCCTATGCTTATTCCTACTCAAACCAAGCATAACAGTTATTGTTGAAAATGTAGTAAACATAGCATTATGTAGTGGTCACCCAACTCAAGACTAGACCATGGAGTATTCTGGAATGCTGTAAAGCATCATAGAACCTTGTAAAACATGCTACATGCTTACTTTATAACTAGTCCATTGATCATGTGCTACATACAAAGCCTACATGTATACAAAGCTGGCTGTAGTGCCATCCTCTCTTTCTCTAGCTCCAATACAATATACATTGGACTTCCTACCAAGTACTAGCCCCAAGTACTAGAGACTTGACATCCAACAGTTATTCATCTACTAACCAAGTGAGTATTCCCACTTGGAATTCTCCTCTGCAACCCTTTGCTGTTTTGAAGTAGTGTACATTTGTACTTCAAAAGTCATATGGCATGCACTACAAAACTAGCAAACATTGCAATGGTTTTATTGCTCAATGTATGTATATTTAGTCTTCATATTGTGAATGCTGGATCCACTGGTTGGTAACTTTTCTTATGTTGACATGTTTTCCTCTTTAGGATAGCATATGTAGCTTGGTCTGTGCATGACTCCTTTTACATAAACTTGTCCATAGTATTATATGCAGTAGTCTTGATATTCTCAAAGTTTGCTCATTCTTTTAAAAATATCTTGAAGGCTTTTACTCTCATCAGCAATCCATAATTGTCAAGACTTTCATGATTAGGGATGTGATTCAAAACAGCAAAGGGACAGAGGAAGGATTCTCTAGTGGTACTACTCACTGAAGATGGTAGGGAGGCTTGTGATGAGAGGAGTAGATTGTATGCTCCATTCATTATTGATAATAAGATGGTAATTGTATGTACTTGTTTGTACTATTCTAGAGTATTCTAGCCAAAATTCTCTCTATTTCAAATGACAGTGTTCTATGATATTCCATTGTAATCCTAGAACACCCAAAGAGTTCCTGAATAATCCTCATAGGATGCAGTTCTGGTTTGATCCTATAAGACCTGGAACATTCTCTAACATTCTTAGAAGATGAAGTCAGGAGATCATGTATTATGTAAGCTACATTCTCAACAAAGATCCTTCGTCATTCATGCTGGGATTTGTAAGTAAAGTCCTAACAAGATGCATGCCATATGAGCACTCAACAAGAGCAGAGCAAGTACAGCATGAGCATGGGGGAAGTGAACTAAGTGATAGAGCAAACAACCTCTGTATTTGTATTTGTGCAAGCAACACAAATGAAAATGATGTTTGACAAATACAGTGTTGGTACATGGTTCTATCTGAGATGGGACCAGGCCCGAGACATATACGGAACAAGAGAAACAAAAAAAAAGATACTGGAAACGTACATGCACCCGCGCCATAAAAAAATACATATCATAATCTGACCACTCGAAACGACATGGAACGGGAGAACCGCATGGCTGCGAAGAAATAAAAGAGGGAGAATGGAGGAATGGGCATATCGAGTCCGAATGCAAAAAAAAAAAGAAGCATACACGGCCACGCATACAGGTCTTCACCATGCATCCAAAAGCACAAGCGATCTACCCCTCGTCCGAGTCGAACAGCGAGATCGGGCGCGCGAGCGCCGCAGGCGAGAGCCTTGCCGCCGTCCGCTCCTCGTCGTCATCGTACTCCCCCGCGTCCGGCGGCGCTCGTTCCCGTTCTCGTTCCCATTCCCGCGCCCGCTCCTCGCGCCGCGAATCCCCCCGCCGGTCGCGGTCCCCAGGCCTCTCCCTCTCCCGCGTCCGCTCGCGCTCCCAGTCTCGTACAGCGTCCCGCATCCGGTCCCTGTCTCGATCTCGGTCCCGGTCTTGAGCTCGATCTCTCTCCCGATGGCGCACATGCGACGTGTGCGGTCGCGTAGGCGGCGCCGGGTACACCACGCCAGGCGGCAGCGGCGCCGCCTCGTACATATCCCCGCCGCCGCTCCCTGCACTCCCCGCACTCCCGCTCCCCGTGACAGCCACGCCCGACCGACGCCCCATTCCCATCCCCGCCGCCGAGGACGACGCGCTCTGTGTGCGCGTCCGGGCATACCCCCCCTGTGGCGCCTGTACCGGCGGCGGAGCGGGCGCATACGCATACGATGTTGCACGCGCGTGGTGGCCGCGCGA